>APFE030743864.1:0-39705 GCA_000404065.3 Pinus taeda
AAATAATACTGAGAGGGGGAAGGGGGGGTGAATCAGTGTTATTAGATCAAAATTTTTTCATTTCTCAAACAGAATTATATACGCTACTTTTGTGAAGTGAACTAACATGTACACGCTACTGTGATTAGAGAAACCAACGTATATCAAGAGAATTTGTGATTTAGTCAATTTATCATGTGTTGATTGTTAACTAGTGCATCAGTAACTTATTAAACAATGTAGTCAAAATAGAATAAGCCATCACACTTAAGCAACACACATGAACACCAAGATTTAAGGTGGAAACCCAATGTGGGTAAAAATCACCTGCTGTTGTAGTTTCTGTCTTATTTTAATACTAAGAAAATCTGTTTACAATCTTGTACTAGTGCAGTCTCATACCTGTACGCATGCACCCACTTACAGAAGGCTACAAACTTCTCTTGTTTTCCAGCTTCTACTGGAAGGGAGATGCAACTCCCTAGCTCTTGTACTATTCAATGTGTTTATTAGTACGTAGGTGCCAACCTACAGAAGGCTACGACCTTCTCTCTTCTTCTAGGGACTACGTTTTATAAATTTTCAGACTAGATGCTCTTGGTGCACAACAATACACATGAAGGCCTCGTTTCATCAAATTTTCATACTGGACCCATCAAAAATTTCAAATTGCATCAACCAATAATCAGTTAATCTGAACAATCAGATCAATGTCACCATAACACTGTGCTGAACCTCGAAACCTGCATTATCATTCAGAACCTGTTGCAACCTCAAAAATCATGCATCAGAATGCATACGCTACTTTACTGAACCTAGCCTACGTTTATATGCTACTTCCTTTAATCCAACGTGCGTATACCTTCAAAACTACTGAAACATAAAACTTTTGATTCAAGTTTGTACCAACTAGCAATATACTGAACATCAACTGTCAATTTACAGAGCTTTACACAGGGAGTAATAGAGATCACCCTTCTCACTTATACAATCAATCAATCAGATACCAAAATCCTTATGCATTCAGGTTTACATTCAGATTTAAGAAAACTTCATTGACAAACAACAGTAAAACAACAGAACTGATCAGATAGATCAGTCAGATTTGAAGAAAAGGATTTTCTTTTGTATACGCTACTTGGAAGAGTAGAACTTGCATGTTCACGCGCTTTTTTGAGACGAACCAATGTATAGGTCTGCAAAAATTAACTCATAACTTCAATTCTATTTCAGACTTCAGACAAATCTAGATCATGGCATTTAAAGAATAAAACAGGTGTACACAATAAAATCTGGCCCAACCAATATCAGATCATTCAATGATAAGTCATTTCAGGTCTCATGATTCTGATCCAACATAGAATTCACGATGCAAAAAATATTTTAGATCAAATCACAAACATAGCCCCCGCAACATAAAATATACTTCAAATAGAAGTATTCCTTAGAAACCCTTTTCACTTGCACACTCTGGCCTTATGATCTTCTTCTCCTTATATAGTTTTAAGCCTTTCTCAATACCTCAGACCAAAACCACTTAGGACTCGTGATATTCTTGGACGAGATCAAATAATCGTTACTTCGTTCAATATTGTGGGATAATACCATGGTATTAATCCATGGTATTGTCTCCTCTTGAATTTCCTTGATTTTCCAAGATATACGCGCTTTTCTTCTTGTGAAAGTGCGTGTATATGTATACACTCTTTTTGTTCTGTGAACTAGCGTGTATACGCTGTTTTGACTAAGTGAACCTGTGTATACATCTTAAACTTTTTTTCACCATCCTTTACCTTCAACTTCTTCATTCTAATTAATAGACTTTAGTTCCATCTTCCTGTTCTTCTGTACCAATGCCCAGTTACATCTGAATGAACTTGTTACGTTGTGGGTTGCCTTTCATCAAAACTGAACTGACCTGTGAGTGAGTTGCCATCAAGGACAACACTTGTATCATAATGCCACCAGAGATACCAGGGGAAAATTCCCAAGTTCTCTCACAAGAAAATAAATCTTTTATTAAAGAGAAAATACAATGATGAACCTCCTATTATATGTGAGAGGAAAGTTTCAAAATTTGGGATCTTTTTTTCAAGTAAAATTCAACTTCTAAGCACTAGGGTCCTTACTTTGGTAAATGGGAACAATATTTTACAAAAGGGAGATGGCTACAAGATGCCAATGATCCTCTCTTACAAATTGGAAACTAATTTCTGAATTCTGTCCCAAAAATTGTTGCCTTCAATAAATAAGAAAAATGTGCAAGAAAGAGAGGGTAAGCCTCCCCTCAAGCCCACAATTTTCTTAGGATAAATGACAGCCTTTAGGACCATTGGGACAACAACAAATGAGTTTGAAAACAACCACATGCAGAGCTGCAAATAGTCACAAAGAGGGCTGCAAATGCTATGCCAATAGGTCCCTAGTGTGTTCGATGTCTCAAACATGTCCTCCTTCAAACCGCCACAAAAATGAGTTAGTGGGATGCAAAACAAATTAAAAGTTTGCTAAAAAATTAATCAAGAAAATGAAATGTATATACAATATAATATACAAGGGCTAAGCTAAAGTGTATGAGTAAATTCTCTTTTTTGCTTAATCATCATTCAAACTCTTAAATAACAAATAAACGATTATGAGCACAAGAATTTGAAGTAATGTATTGAATGAAGTATGCTTGAAATATGAGCCAAGGCCAAAAGTCCCTGCAAGACAAATCAAAAGATGAGGCCTTGAAAATTAACAAATGTGGGTTCTCCTATGAGCATTTTCAAGAATGGGTTGTTTCCTCCAAGAACTTCCTCTCACGCTTGAAGCTTGATCCAAAACAAAATCTTCTACACAACTCCACAGGCAAAAATTAGATCTATATGGGTTTAAAAATATGCAATGATGATAAAACTCTAGAGATATATTGGAAAATAAACTAAAATGTTCTCTATCTAGAGAAAATCAATAAACTTCATGCCAATGTAAGATAACTCTACATTAACACAACTTTAAAAGAATAATGGAAATAATAACATAATGACATGAGTAGAAGAATAAAAACAAATGACTAAGATATCACCATACTCAAGGAGAACAACACCTCAAATGTAACCCCTCAAGTCTTTATTAATATTGAAATTATACAAACTAGCAGAGCTTCCGAAAGCACAATAGCTCGTTTCAATGATCCATGTGAGAGACCAAATCTCATCTAAATAGGAGAATGGGAGATAATCTCAAGAAAATATCCACATGACATGTGGAATGGTGGAAATCCCAATGCAAACTCCTCCATGCAAATCGAATCCCTTAGAGGCTCCACGCATTCCATTGAAGCTCCACACAATCCAAGATGAGGGACACGTTGGGATGAGAAATGGACACGTGGATGTGGGAATGAGGTTATAGGATATCACTCTCTTGTCATATCTAGTGAAACTCAAGTCAATTCCCACCAAGTGGGTGACTCATACCTCTAAACTTTACTTCTCTCCTAAAAAATGCGATTTGTTTGAGGAACTAGTGGTCCTCACCAAGAGAATTCAATTCCCTTTTTTTTGCGGCTTAGATGGGAGTCCACATCACTTGGTAACTCAAATTTACCTCCTTGATAAGTTTCCACCTCATTTCCACGTGTGTGGATATATATTTTCTCCAAATTATTTAATTGTTGGCTCAATTTATTGCCACATTTTCCCATAAACTTAAGAAAAATGGGTTTTGAGGGTCCATAATTTATTTTTCACCCCTCAAAGTGTGTCTTAGTATAAATTTAAAGATTAGAGGTGTAATTTTGAGCACACATACTCCATACAAATTCTTGATACATCACTTATTGCAATCTACATTTAGAATCTATTGAAATTTATGCGTTGTGGGAAATTTTAAAAATAAAAAAAATGACCCCCAAACCTAATCAAATTCCGTGAAACTTTACAAGTGATCTAGTATGGTAATTTCTATCCACCTCTTGTGGCTAGTATCCATAGGAGATTCTTTTTCTCCTAGATGGTCCTTAGCCGACAACCAACATCCCCTTGTAGCCAACATGTAGCTCAATGTGCCACTATTTATGCCACTTGAGCCAGCCATATGCTCCCTCGCCCATCTGTTATGATCATATCTTTGAAGGTGGGCATCCCAACCCTGAAGATATGGCTTTTAATTATGTAGTTGGGTATTTCTTTTTACTTATCACATCCTTTTAGGGATGTACTAGTGGGGGGATTCGAAGGAAAGAGTGGGCTTGGTTTGTACTATTTTCTCCTTAATCCAATTTGATGGTTAACCTTGCATCCTAGTCCCGTGGGATCTCCTTTATTGGCTACTAGATTTAGGGGTGGCACTACATGTGAAACCCCTATTTTGGTTGTGTGGTCCCGTTCCCCAACACCATATATATCACTCCCCTCCATTCATTATAACCCCATTCACCATATTTCCCTTATGGGTCCATAACGAGTTGGCCTCCCCCTCCCCTTGTCCACACTTTGAGTCGAGCCTGGAACGATGCCCCAAAGGTTGATGCAACTAAAAAGAAAGGAAAAATCATAACTTGACCACTTTCAATAGGAAACGTACCACACAATTCAAAAGATGGTCGGGGCATACAAATTTAGCACGTGGGCAAAAGCCAACATGAACTATACTCCTACCACTATGGCCATCATCCTGGTTCCTATGGCCCCTTATATCGATCCCTTTCATCATTAAGGAACCCATGATTGTCCCAACCCTTGGTGGGTGATGAACTACCCCACCTTAAGGGGGTATTCACTGCTATATTTTACAAATCATGCTCTCATCCCCTAGAGCCCCGAGAAGTTATAAAAGAAAAATCAATAAAAGGCAAAGTACATATGAAAAAGGGTGGACAAACAAAGGTCAGGGTAACTCATGTACCATGATTGCTTCCTCCTACATTCATACACCCAAGTGTGAGCTTCCCTTATTATAACTACCCTTGTACTGTGGCATATGGCTTGGAGCCTTCCCCCGATGTCCCACTCCATTCCATCATTATATCACATGCCACCTGCCATTTGAAGGATGTACCATGGACATGTCACTCCCCTTAGAGGCTAAAACCGCTTAATAGGGTCTTTGGTTAACCTTCTTCTTGAACTTGGAGACACTTGTATGTTCTAAAACCCACTATGGAGGGACATGCCACTATGAAGGGTCCACATGGATCCATGATTTGTAAGCTTATTTACTCAATTTCACTAATTTTTGGTTGTACTGGAAGGTGAGGGGATGCATTGGATCTTATACAAGATTGTAGGTGGATTTTCATCTTGGGTTTGGTCTCCCTATATGGGTCCAAGCCCTATAGAGGGTCATATTGGCATTTGTAGGGTGAGCGTTGAGAGCCACAAGCATCGACCATAATAGAGAGAAGATTTCAACTTCATGGGATCCTTCAGTTATACTCATTTCTTGCTCATGTTCCACCTATTTGATGATGATGATGCACCTGAACGACCTTTCCCAACCAACTACACTTTTGCACCACACACTTGACAGTTGATCCATGGCCCAAATGAGGATGTGTCTTACCATGGGAGACAATGGGAGGGCTTGCGTCATTCTTTCAGCCCTTAGAGACAAGATACAATCTTATTTTATCCATTTGGATACCCATGAAGATGTTTTGTGCTCCCATAACCACTTGGGGGCACCATAGTTCATTTGTTTGGATATCAAGGGGCCACTCCCTTTATCACTATGTTTGGAGCTCATTCATCCATGTTGGGACACATTGGATTCCACTAGGCCTCCTCAACAACCGTTCGACCTATTGTATCTATCATTTTTCCCTCTTAAGAGGCTTATTTTTGTGTTATAGAGTTATCTTGGTGGGTTTATCACCAAGTTATGCTATTTTTGCACATTATTTTATTAGATGGGGCATTGTTAAGCCTCATTAGGTAAATTGAACCCCTTAGGGAGCATATATATTAATGTGATGATCCTTTCATTTGATCATCACTTGGATTTGGATCATTATCTCTTCTTGAGAATTTCACTAGACCAATTGATGGACGAATTAGAATCTTGATGCATTTCGATGTTTGGAAAAGCTTGTCTTTAATCTTGGAACTTCGATTTTTATCTCTATTGATGATCGGAAGATTTCACTATACTTGTGTCTTTTTCATGATCTATTTTTCATTTTTCTCACTTCTATAATGTATGAAGATTTTTTTCTCATGAAGCTGGTGTAGCTGCCTTAATGAAATGCTAATTTGTTGATCTTGCCATTGTGAGGGTTTTTGATATGTTTCATGCAAATTATAGTGAATGAACGTAGTAAAGGTATATGATTATTCATAATTGCCTTGATTATTCATCAATTGCAACATTAAAGAAGTATAATTTTTCCAAGTAACCTAGTTGCAAGTTGTTGGGGAACTCCTTGATTGGGTATTGTTGAGAAATCTAGGGCAGCTAAATTAGGTGATTTATCTTACTTTGATAACTTCTTGTGATGTATTTTTACTTTACTTGATTAAATTCTTCTTTCCTTTATTATTATTAGCTTTTTCTATCATCAAACAACTACCAAATCATAAAGAACAATGAGACGATAGGACATAAGATATAGGCAATCAACGAGGGCCGAAACCTCTCCAATTGAGAGGAAAACCCACCAGAATTCTTCTCTTCTTATAGAACTTAAATTGACAAATCCAAGACCTTTGACCCTTGACCAAGATCCTCCAAGACCAAGTAATACTTCCTTCTTGATGAGCTTTCCTTACATAGATTCTAGCAACAAACTTCGACCTTCCAACAACTTCGACCCCAACAAAAATTTTTGCAACTTCGACCTAGCAGCTTCAACAACTTTGACCTAGTAGCTTCACAACTTCGACCTTGATGCACCTTTGAGTTAGTAGCTTCATAACTTCGATCTAGAGGCAACTTCACATCTTCAATCTTGCAACTTCACAACTTCGATGTTGCAGCTTGACAACTTTGACCTTGCAACTTCACAACTTTGATGCAGCTTCACAATTTCATTTAGCCTAGAAGTTGAAGAAACCCTAACGAATAGAGAGAGAGAGAGAGAGGCCCAAAAACTTTGATCTTAATCTTCTTCTTCTTCTTAGTCTTTTTTCCAACTTCTATCTTGAGGAGATCAAACTTTCTTGAGTGAGTGTGTAAATGAGGTCGAATTCCTTCTTATTTATAGGCTTGTGAGGGGTACAAATTGCTATCTTGAGGCTGACTTGTCCTTTTATGTAGGCTGACTTGATCTTTTTGCCATGACAAGGTCTTGGAGGGTCTTTTGACTCAATTTTCTTTACAATATGTGACATGCCCAAATGGGTCTTCAATACATGACAATGACTCAATTGACTTTATGAAAAAACTAGAAGAATTCAATGGGTGCTTGACCTAAAAATAAATTTACCTTGAGCATGAAACCCATGCCTCAAGAACACAAATAATAAATTTATTTTTCTCTTTTCATTAAACACATAAAATCACTATTACATATGCCATTACGAAGATCGAACCTAGTTACATATTTAAACACTCCCTCTTAACTAGGGAGGTATTCATAATCCATACAAGGTACTTGGACATTCTTAATATGAAGAATTCTCATAAGAAGAGTCAGATTGGTAACCCTTCTGTATAACATGATTTCATCCAACATTGTCACATAGCAAGGCCTTGACTAACAACTCTATCTCTCCACAATATTAGAGTACAATGCTGGCGAGACCAATGACTTATAGACACCATCATCATTGTCTCTCAAGGAGCATACCCCACTCAGGTGTTCACAGGATATGTCATTCTAGGATTATTCTTAGCTTGGATTCCCAGTCCTCAAAGAATATTGGTCCTTCATGACTCTTCATATCTTGGATGCCTTACCACATCCTCAAAGAGTATCAGATGCTAGTTGCTTACCTAATCCTCCTTTCTTTCTTCCCAAGTGAAGATAAGAATGTTGTGTCTATCTCTTCCTCTCAGCCAAGGAATTTTCCAGGCTCCTAGGGACTTGCTTCCAAGTTTCTACCAAGTTAGAAACTTGTTTCCATGCTCTCTCTTAACTAGGGACCTGTTTCCAGCAACAACGTTTTATTCATTGGTGGAGAACATGGGAAATTCAACTGCTTGTAGCACTCCTCCATTCAATGTCATGAATTTTATCTTTAATATTATGGAACCTTCATATTTGTAGGGCATCAACCATCCATCACTTTCCTCAAGTCAACCATGTCATCCTTCCCCTTATCGGAAAGTGAGTTTCTAGTCCAGTGCTGGCTTTCCTTTATACAACTACCTCTTCCACATCATGTTTCCTTTAGGATCTTCCATCCCACCACATGAGTGCTAGTTGTAGGCGACATCCACAACCCTTTTTCTGGTAACCATGCATTAACCCATCCAGATTTTATTCAAGAAAATTAAAAGTGAACATCAAATAAAAAATTACCTTTCGTGATGGCCCTTCATCATGACATCTGCTTGCTACAACATCAACATCCTATATTCATATTGACACATCTCCAATATTTTGATTTGTTAAGTGTCTTCTTTCTTTTTAGACTTTTCCAAGGTCTTCATATCTTTCCCACAAAGATATTATAGTTAAATCTTTTAGTCACTGGATGTTGATTGCCTTCTCAATAGTTGCATCTTTCATGATCTCTTCCTTTCTTTATTTTCACATTTTTTCCCCATGAAATTCCAATTATAGTTCCTTCATCTTTGTCAACCACCTCACATTCCATATGAAGACATTTTATGTTGATTTCATCTAGTCAATATGTGAACCATGCCTTTATGAATCCTTCCAAAGGAGGAGATCCCTTTCTATTGATCATGCTCACGAGGTGGAGCATTTATCCATGCTATCTGCAACTATATGACATGAATCAATTTTATCAAATATAAGCATACATACCTCATTGCTTCCTTTTGGCAATCTAGAATTCCTTTCACAACTTCCTTGATTAAAATAACTTCAATCACCTTGACTTGCTTCAATTATTTTGACATCATACCATCATTCCATGAATCCCATACAAGGTGGAATTCTCAGCGAGACTCTTGCTTCCTCCAGTAGGTGAACCTTCCGATGAAGATTCCAACGAAGGATCTTGATCATCCTCATCCTGCAAATGCTCCTTTTTGAATGATGTATGATGAGATTTATACTAGATGACTTTTTCCCCCATAAGTACTACTTGTGCTTCTAATGAGGTTATCAAGAGCTACTTCCTTCTATAGGTGACAACCATAGACTTCTATTTCAAATATCTTTCATGCTTCTTTATGATGATGTCACGAGCTCTTGTTTTCAATCGAATGCTGATATGATGCTATCTCCTAACATGATGCATCCTATCATGCTTCTAATGATTCTTACCATGATAATTATACTTTACAACAAAAAAATTGAAATAGAAACTTGAAAAGAACTAGGCGAGGAAGAATATCTCAATCTTAGTAGAGATCTTTTACTTCATCCTTCTTGGATTTCTTCCTTTCAACTCCTTCCACTTCTTCAATGATATAGGATTTTCCCCTTCCTCTTTTATTGTTTCCCTTTTTGAGGTTTGAACAATCTCTTTTATAGTGCCCATATTCATGACAACCATAACATTGAAACTTCGACATGTTCTTCTTCTTTTTCTTACGACCAAGCTTCCTAAGCTTCCATTTTCTTCTAGCCATGGCAACAAATGCTTGAGCTTGCTCGCTTGATCCTACATCGATTTTTTCCTTCAACCCAGTTTCTTCGATTTCGCACAATGACCATAGTTCATTGAATGGAGTAGCTTCCTTCTTCCCATAGATGCTTGATGTGAAGTTGCCCCATTCCTTTGGTAGTGCATTGAGCACTATAGTAGTCATTTCCTTGCCAGACCTTAATTTTCCAACTCTTGGAGTTGGTCTCTTATTTCTGACACCCTCATAAAGTATGAGGCTATTCCTTCTTCTTTTGTCTTCATCTTGTAGAGATTGAGATTCTTCTTTTGATGGTTCGACAATTAAACCCTTAACATGAACAACAACGCCATTTTATATGAGTATCAAATCTATCCTCTTTTTCCATGCAAGAAAGTTTGATGATCCAACCAATTTGTTGCTCTCCTTGCAATATGAAGTCATTTTGACATATTCAAATATAGATTTAAAAATACTTACTTGTCAAGTGAAGATACTCCGAGATGATGAAAACTCAAAATTGTTGCCTTCTTTCTTTTGATGATGATGTAGATAATAGAAGATGTATTCTTGGTGAAGATGTCTTTCTTCAAAAGTGACCCCTGGCTTGTTTCACAAACTCAAATTTCAACCCTTCTTTAGAATTTCAGCTTGATGTAGCAGTTTTGCAATTTCGTCCTTTTCTGCAATAACCCTAGTTCACACATGTGGCTAGAATATGGACAAATTTGCCTCCTTTCTACTTCGCTTGACTTGACTTCTTTTTCTTGTTATTTCAGCTTGCAAAGGAGACCTTTCTTGGCACAAAACTTGATCTTGGATGGTGCCTGCAATTTGATACTTGTTGTTGCATTAGGATGTCTTAATACTTCGTAAGTGTGGAGAATATAACCATAAAAAAGACCCAAGAGTGCTTCACTCTTCCTTCCTCATGATAATAATTGTAGAATGTGTGATATTCCCAAGAACACTTTAAGTGAGGAACCCTTCTTTGGATGAGCTAGGGTTTTAAGGTCTTCTTTGATGCTCTTAGTTATTCCATTTCAATATGATGAGAGGGTTGGTCCTTCTTGATGATTGATGCTCTTGATGTTTCTAAGATAATCTCTTTATACTTCGGCCCTAGAGTATTCTTCTTCGTGTTGCCCTTCTTTGATGTAGTCACCTTAGGTTTGATACCATGTTGAGAAATCTACAACATCTAGATTAGGTGATTTCCCTTATTTTCATAACTGCTTGTGATGTATTTTTACTTTACTTGATTAAATTCTTCTTTCCTTTATTGTTATTAATGTTCTCTATCATCAAAGAACTACCAAAGCATAAAGAACAATGAGACATTAGGACACAAGATATAGGCGATCAACTAGGGGCCAAAGCCTCTCCAACTGAGAGGAAAACCCACCAAAATTATTCTCTTCTTGTAAAACTTCAATTGATGAATTCCAAGACCCATGGCCCTTGACCAAGACCCTCCCAGACCAAGTCATACTTCCTTCTTGATGAGCTTTCCTTACACAACTTCCAATAACAAACTTCGACCTTCCAACAACTTCTCCAATAGCTTCGACCCCACCAACAATTTCTACAACTTTGACCTAGCATCTTCAACAACCTCGACTTAGCATCTTCAACAACTTCTACCTAGCAGTGTCACAACTTCGACCTTGATGCAACTTCAACTTAGCAGCTTCACAACTTTGATCTAGAGGAAACTTCACAACTTCTATCTTGCAGCGTCACAACTTCAACCTTACAACCTCACAACTTTGATCTTGTAGCTTCACAACTTTGACCTTACAAATTCACAACTTCGATGCAACTTCACAATTTCATCTAGCCCAGAAACTGTAAAAACCCTAACGAAAGAGAGAGAGAGAGAGAGAGGCCCAAAAAATTCGATCTTGATCTTCTTCTTCTTCTTCATCCTTTTTCTAGCTTCTATCTTGAGGAGATTGAACTTGCTTGAGTGAGTGTGCAAATGAGGTCAAATTCCCTCTTATTTATAGGTTTGTGAGGGGTATGAATTTCTATCTTGAGGTTAATTTGTCCCTTTATGTAGGCTGAGTTGATATTTGTGCTATGGTGAGGTCTTGGAGGGTATTTTGACTCTATTTTGACTCAATAGATTTTATTTACAATATGTAACATGCCCAAATGGGTCTTAAATACATTACAATGGTTCAATCGACTTTATGACAAACCTAGAAGTACTCAATGGGTGCTTGATCTAAAAATAAATTTACCTTGAGCATGAAACTCATGCCTCAAGAACACAAATAATAAATTTATTTTTCTCTTTTCATTAAATACATAAAATCATGATTACATATGACATTATGAAGACCAAACCTAGTTACATATTTCAACAGGTATGAGGATCTCTAAACATTGAAACTCATTGACTCCATTCTCCCAATAGGCTAGGCATTGGTCTAGTCTTAGATGATCACCAAAATGAAGATTTTTCTCACCTCCTTTTCTGTTTTCCAAGCCCTAACCCTAGTAGGCTTCCTAGGGAATTATGTGAAATTAATTGTATCGATCCAAGCTTGGTGAATTTTGGTCTAGAGTTGCGCTAGTGTGTCCTTGAGAGGTCCTCCAATTTTGAAGCTATTCCAATGATGGAATCTCAAGTTTTTCCAAGCCCTAGCTCATAAACCGTTCTCCATAGGTTTCCTTTGGTTAGTGGATTTATCAAGGATCATTGCACCAAAGTCTCAAGTCAAATTCTATCTCTTGATCCTTTTTCTCCTCCCTCACTTGGTTAAGACCCTTTGTTTGAAGTTTCATCCCATACCCCTAACCTTGTTTGGGTCCAATAGGGCTTCTTTGTGGTCCCACAACCTTGTCACTCTAATTTCATAAGGATTTCTTAGAAACCCTATTTTTCTAGGATTATTTGGTCTAGGGCACTTCTTATCAAGAAATACTCCTTAACCCTACGTCTAAGTATCCTTTTATCCCCTCTTGGAGAACCATTCATCTTGCTTCTAAAGCAAGCAACCCCTATCATTAGAAGTCTCTCATTTGAATAGGCTTGAAATCACTGCCTCAAAATCATTGATACATTACTCTTAGTGATTTCCTTGATATTGGTACTCCTCCCATTGATGAAGGTCCTAAAGAGCAGGGATATTTAGCTGAGGTGATAGTGGGATATTGCTCCATTGTTTCCACTTGACATAGTAGTTTCTCTATAGGAACCCCTCCTAAGACCCTTGCTAGATTGAGCGGTAACATATTTGGCGTCGTTGCTGGGGAAACGAGACGTGTCTTGTTTCCCTATATGATAATATTGACATATTTATTTGTGACTCCATTGAAGGAATGAAGACCTAGTTCCTCATTGAACTTTAAAGTCAATGCTTGTAGGGTGAAGCAAGCATTACCAGTGAGGCAATTTTTATTCACCCTGACGACTCCCATTTTATTAATATATAAATATCAATGGCTATAAAAATACTTCATGAATGGTTTCGTGATTTGGATATCACATGGGTCCCAGGATACCCAAATGGCCTAGATTGGGTTTATGTGAAATATGCCACAATTTGATGGTGATCCATGTACAACAATGTTCACATGGAAAAACTCATCAAGAATGCTTTCGAGGTGAATGCGATTCATCTAGAAAACCTCATTGAGTTATTTACTTCCTTTATTGGATATGAACCCAATGGTTGGATTGATTCATGTGAGCCTAAAAGAATTTCATCTTTTGTTGAGTTGATCAACAAATTCTTGAAGTATAAGGGGCCAAAATTCCAATCTAATGAAGCTGCTTGTGAAAGCCTAGAGGTAGCCCTCCAAATGGAAGGTATCATTAGTCAAGATGAAGAAGTTGGAGAGGACCTTGGGAATCTAAATGATGAGAAAAAATATGAGTCCTCCCTGATTCCACATGATGAAAATGGTGATAAAGATGATTTTGAAAGCACATGTGATGGGGAGGATGAGTCTATGGTAAGTGAAGTTGAGGCTAACCTTACCTTTCCCTTGGAAGTTGATATTAGTGATTACTTTTGTATTGAAAAGGAGAAATGGGAAATTGTTGGTCCTCAATTTGATTGTTCTCCCATTTATGACACTGACAAGGAGGATGAAGTTGATATTGGTATTCCCTTTCTCTCGGGCATTATTTATGATGAAACATCCATCGATAACCTTGGGAAGGAGGATGATTATTTTCCCTTGCATAAAATAAGGTAGTTTGAAGCAATTGATTCTCCTTTTAGGAAAGACCATGTTTTTTATACTAATGATGATGAAATCGATAAGGCCCCTGCTAGGAGTATATTCGAACCACTTGAGGACCATTTCCTCAATGTTGATGAGCCTTTAGATTATGATTTTGAGGGAAAGAATCCCGTTAAATATAATAATTCACCTTCCGCATCACATTTCTTTCTTGTGCATCATTTTGAGTCATCCACAAGTGATTTCCTCACCCCTTTTCATATGATCTCAAATGACCATGAGCCCTTCCCTCTCCTGAGTATAGTGTCAAGGAAGTGCCCCTCATTGGATATATTTTACCTCCTTAGATACACCCTCATGATTATGAGCACACCATCATTTCCCTCTCTAATGTGACCATCACATTGAGCAACCTGTTTGTTGCACTCCTTCCTTCCCTTAGTGTCCTTTCCCCTCCTAGCATGACCTTGTGGCATCCAAAAAACATAAGATCATGAAAAATGATTGTGATAGGGAGTTCCTGAACTTGGTCATTCGTTCATCCATTTTGTGTTTGCAAGAAAGACTATGGACCTCTGAAATCGTGTCCTTCCCCTCATCCAAGCCTCCTTTCTATGTCATATGGATATCATACTTTCCCGCCTTACACCCATATTATCCTCCATGTGATTGTGTTTATGTTGGTTTTTGGATCTATCGCATGAGTAATCATATAGGTAGGCATATTTCTATTAATCTAATGATATGTTGGTTGCACTGGATCTATGATTACACTTAGTGTTCACATGAAATGATATACATGTTAGGGTAGGATGCATTGGATGTTGATAGTCTCATTAGAACTAACATCATGTTATTTTATCAAGATAGATTAGTTTCATTTAGATTAAATTTCATTTAGAATAAACTCTATTTCTCGTTGATTTTTATGGCCTAATATAAGCATGGACGATCATAAGACGCCACAAAAACATGCTGCCTCGTGTGCTTGATCTTTGATATGTGTAGGTAATAGGTCTATAGTCCCAAGGGATTGTCGGTGTTCTCATGACCTCCCCATTTGAGTACATTTATGCACTCTTTTGAGAGATTATGTCCTAGTTGGAGCTAGAGGTTACCCACCACTTGTGGGTATTATCCATAAGAGAGATGTTTTTCTCCTAGATGGTCCTCAATCGACTACTAGAAAGCCCTTGCTGCCAACAAATAGCTCAATGTTCTACTATCTACACCACCTAAGCCAACCATATTCTCCCTTGCCCATCTGTTATGATCGTACATTTGAAGGTGGGCCTTCCAACCCTAAAGGTATGGATTTTCATTATGTAGCTAGGTACTTTTGTTTACTTATCACAGACACTTTTGGGCATGAATTAGTGGGTAGATTCGACAAAAAGAGTGGCCTTGGTTTCTACTCTTGTATGCTTAGTCCAATTTGATGGTTAACCTTGTATATTAGTTTGTGGGATCTCCTTTATTGGCTACTAGCTTTAGGGATGGCACTACATGTGAAACCCCTATTTTGGTTACATGGTCCCGCTCCCCGCCACTATATACATCACTCTCCATTGCTCATGATAACCCCATTCACCATATTTCCCATCTGGCTCCATATTTGTGCATTGGGTCCACAAGGAGTTAGCCTACCCCTCCCCTTGTCCACACCTTGGGTTAGGCCTGGAATGGTGTCCCAAATGTTGATGTAGCTAAAAACAAAGGACAAAACATAATTTGGCCACTTCAAACAAGAAACGTATCCGAAGATGCAAAAGATGGTTGGGATATACAAATTTAGCACGTGGGCAACAACCAACATGAGGTATACCCTTATCATTATGGGCATCACCTTAGTTCCTAGGGCCCCTTATCTTGGAAATACTGAGAGGGGGGGTGAATCAGTGTTTCTTTGTAATTAGCACTTTTAAATATTCTCATAGCATTAGTTAATATTCAATTATTATTAATGTTTATGCAGTAATAACAGTAAATGAAAGAACACAATAGGCACAATAATTTTAGGTGGAAAACCCCGTCCGGGTAAAAAACCACCGAACATTTTTCTAATAAATTCTTTCATCTTGAGCGCCAACTGAAATGAAAGCAACATATTCCTAGAATTCTAAAAAAACATTCTTCTCCATCTCCCACTGGAAGGATGCCCCAGTGCCATGGTTTATTGAGTATTCAACTGAATGGATGCCCCAACACCCTAGCGAGCCACAAATTTCCCTAGCACCACCCTACCACCCTGAAGTGTTCACAGGCCCCAACTTGTAGGTGACTTCATACACCTGCATAGAACCTCCTTGCCACCCTATAATGACTGAAATAAGACAAGAATGTGGATTCCCAAAATAGGGACAAAAATACACAATACAATAAGATGTACAATTATTTTCATGTACTTGACCAAATACCCAATCACTCTATGACCTGCAACCCAACCATGCCATCATCCTAAAAATGAATCCTATACCTCCCAACGCTGCCTCTTTGACTCTAGGCAGAATGAATCTTTCACAAGTGACTCTTGTACAATATTTACAATGATGACTCTTTTACAAATTTACATTAATGACTCTTTTATAAATGACTCTTTTACAACTTTACAATGATGACTCCTGGCCTTAACAATACTTCATGATATCTGGATGGCTGTCATGTCTTCAAGGATGTCCCACTACAATTCTTCCTTTATTTGATGCTTCTTCTCTTGAATTCTTGCTTGATGTTGTACTTGAATCTTCTTCTACCTGCATGCAAAATTTTCTCAGCGAAAACAATCCCAAAACAAAAAAAAATACCCTTTAACTTACCTTTGCCTACAAAACACATGTAAGTGCATTATAATGAATAAATACAAATTAGAATTACAATGCGTACTTGAAGTGCGCTTGTCACTTTTGTTGTTGACTTGTTGCAGCAGTAGACAAAGATTCCCACTTTTGATATAGCCTTGACTCCATGCAAGACTATATCTAAAACAAACCTAAAGATATATACAATAAAAATTGATGATAGAACCTAGACTTGTGATGGACCAAGTTCTAAGTACAACAACAGAGGCCATTCTATCAACTATGACAAGACAAGTAACATGAACTTACAACATCATATAGATTTAATAGACTTGGTTTAACATCAATAATATGTAGCATCAAATGTGTAGTATCAATAATAGGACATCTGAAATGTGATATCAAAACTAACTGTGACATATAGAGACATAAAGATATAACCGAGAACTTGTATATACTTACGTTTTCCTACAAAAACATATATCAGAGATGATACTCAAAATTCAAATGTAAACACTAATCATACATACCTTGCTATAGGAGACTTACCCTTGACTGTTGATGTGTGGTCCTTACTGCAATGATCCTTGAATGCATGCTTTTTCTTGCCTTCTAGGAGATCGATATTGCATCTATTGTATCTATGTAATTTTGGATCTTGAGGGTCTGAAATTTCATCCTGTGGTAGGCATTTGAGTCGTCTTTCCAACCCAAAGGTCTAATCAAGATTGGATTCTTCAAGAAAGGGTTATGCCCAATCTCCCACAATGATCTGATTATAGAATCGTTTAGTAGAGCGAACTTGTACGAAGTTCCACGTGTCATTGTTGCGACCTTCGGCCCTGAAAACAATATCCAAAAAACTAAAGTCCACCCTCTTTCTGTCACTATTTATGAAATTTGAATCCAATGCTCAGAGAGAAAGTTATGACGATTTTCCCAACGTCACTTGTTTGACATGGAATTTGGGAGCCTGCAAAAATCGTCACTTACTCATATCATATAGTAGAAACTATAGCAAACAAAGTTCTGAAATTCAGTCATGAGATTCATCAAGATTTCGGCTCAAATGGGTTTTAATTTCAGCTTCTGAAGCTTCACAGGAATTTTTTTATAGAGAAACTTCTACGATGCCCTGTTTGAAGCCAAAAAATCCCTACTAGAGGAGGATACGAGGGTCACTATTTATATGAATGTCTTGAGTTGAGAGGGTCCTCAACAAGTGAACGTTGGAGGGATTTTAGGAGCAAAAAAAACATTATTAACTATTGACTATTCATTGACCACAAACAATTATGAGTACCATGCCACAACCCCATAGGGCTTTAGCCCACTAAGAGGGGTTACCGACTTCAAACATGAATATATCTCAAACCATGAAGAATTTTGTGCTGTGCCATATATCAATGGAAACATATCAATGAGTAGAATCCATCTAAAATATCCTTGACTCAGAATAGAGTAAGTTGTCAAGTCCAAATTCCCATGCAAGATCGGGGTAGCCCCTAGTGCTGCTTGGGTTGACATCAATGACAACCACTTATCAAAAATATCCCCCTTTGACATTGATGGCAACACAAGTACTCCCCCTGTGATCATGACACCTCTTCCTACTTCCTTCTCTCCCCCTTTGCCATCAATGGAAAATGGTAACTCCCCTTGACAAAGTGTCATATTGCAGACTTGTACACATCTCCACTCCCCCTTTCTACTTCGTTAGATAAGAGAAAGATTCTAATGAGAATTTGGGAGAATCCCAAGATTTTCGTGAAGATACTAAAATGCTTCAAGAGGTAATGATTTGGTAAAGATGTGAGCAATTTTTTCCTTTGTGCCAACATATTCAAGTTTGATATTCTTTTCGGCGACCTACTCTCTATCGAAATGATATTTGGTTAGAATGTGCTTTGTTTTGGAATGCATCACAGGATTTTTGGAGATACTGATGGCACTAGTGTTATCGCAGAAGATGGAAATAAGATCATAAAACTTAACTTGAAGATCTTCTAAGGTTTTCTTCATCTAAAGAACTTGAGTAGAACAAGCTACTGCTGCTATGTATTCTACTTCATTATGGATAATGAGATTGAAGGTGACTTTTTACTTAACCATGACTCAAGGCAACCACCTAGGTAGAACACTACTCCACTGATACTCTTATGATCATTAACACTTCTTGCCACATTTGCATCTATATAAGCTTGGATGACCAAATCATTTCCTTTGGGATATCTAGAGACCATATTCTGTTGTGCCCTTAAGATATCGAAGAATTTCTTTGACGACAATGATATGAGATTCTTTTGGTGCTACTTGGAATCATGCTACTTGTTCAACTGCCTACATCACATCTGGACAGGAGGGTGTCACATATAGGAGACTACCAATCATGGATCTATACAACCTCTAGTCCACCTGGCTTGCAATCTTCCACCTGGAATTTATTGAGCATTTCCTTGATGTACTTAATTTGGCATATGAATATTCCTTTATCCTGCTGAGATATCTCGATAATCGTTAGATTGTCTTGATCCACATTCACATAGAGATTGCTTGTAAGTTCTTCCTTTCTTGAATCTATAATACTTCATCTATTCTTCTCCCCTTGAACATGTAATGAAATTGCCATCTTGTTAAAGCTACATGTCTGTCAATCATAGACTTGTGTCATATATTGTTGCATAGACTTCTCATCTTCAAATTTCTAAGAGTCGATAAGCTAAATTGTTCAGAATAGTGTGTTATTTAACAGACCGTCTTGACTCGAGTCATTAAATGAAGCAACTGCTAATTCCTCACAATCTGTCACGAATCATGAAAGCATAAATGTTGGGACCTTATTGCCTACTTTCTTTTCTTTATCATATTGTACTTGTTCATCATGTGCTTGTTTTCCTTTCCAAACCTACTTATTCTCTTCATCAAGATTTTCATTCACGGTTGATTCCATATTTTACCTGTAGTTACCAGTTATGTGTCCATTGTTATGACATTTGTAACATTCAATGTTATTCATAGAAGATTCGTTTTGTTTCCTATATTGTGATCTTGGAAATTTTCTTCTAGGGTTTTGGCAATAATAGTTGTATTTGTCTAGAACTTCATAATCCCTAGCCATATGTCCAAAATTTTTACATTTGTAACATTCAACATAATCTCTCAAATGATCATGTTTGTTGAGATTATGATGAGTTCTGGAATATCCATTTTTTAAGGATCCCCTGGAATTATATTCATTCCAAACATACATGAGACATTCTGCACCTCTATGTCCAAACCTTCCACATGAATAATAATGACCATAAAACATAGTAGGTTGGTACCTTGAAGGAAACCTTCTTTGAGGAATTGTCTTCCAAGGTTCTTCCTGCACGTCTTGATCTCTTGATTTAGGTGAGAGATCTAACTGCTTGGTAGATTTTTTCATATCCGTCTTCTTTAATTGTCATACAAGGACTCGACTTCTTTCCAATTTTTTCTTTGTAACCAAGACTAGTCTTGTCACTATATGATCATTGGTTGCTAATGAGTTCGTCCAAAGTCTTTGAACTGTTGGCATAGTTTTGAATTTTTTTTCCATTTTTTACTTCCTTTCGTAGAGCAACTGCTTCAACTTCGAATGGTTCTCTGTCCTTGTTTCTTTCCTTTACATCTTTCCTGAGTGATTCTTCAATTCGTTTGTATTCTTCAAACTTGATTTTACGATTGAGGACCTGTTCACTTTCTGTCTTCAATTTGTCTTCAAGAGTGTTAACATGCTTCTTTTTGGCCTTGAACTCTTTGATAACCTGATTACTTCATTTTGAAATCCGACTTCAGTCATTTATTCTTCTTCGTCAGGTGCTTCTTGTTTATTGTGCTTGGCCATAAATAATACTCTTCATTGAATTATTGTTTGTTATCACTGTCTTCTTCGGATGAGGAACTATCTTCTTTGGAGAAGAAACTTTTCTTAAACCATTTCTTCTTGCCATGCTTGTTGAACTTCTTAGGACTATTCTTCCCTTTCGTAACAACCTCATTTTTTTGAGGACATTAGGTTGCAAAATTTCCAACCTCACCACAATAAAAACATATTAATGGAGGTTTACCTTTGAATTTTCCGATACCTATTCCCATTTTCCGCATGAAGTAGGCAAATTCTTTATATTAGAATTCTTCTTCATCTTCTTCCTTTTCCTCTTCCTTACAATTGTAAGTTTTTGCTTTCGGAGTCCTCTTGTCCTTACTATTCTTCTTGGATGTGGAAAATGTTGTTTCTAAGTGAGATGTGCCATCCTCTTCTTCACTCCTCATTTCATATGCCGTAAGAATTCCATGCAATTCATCTATGCTGAGAATGGTTAGATTCGATCTATCTTCCAAGGCAGATACCTTAGGGTTAAATCTTATTGGCAAGGTTCTAAGGATCTTTTGGACAATAATTTTCATTTCAAAAAGTTCTCCCAAACCTTCTAATGTATTTCTTGTTTCATCAACATGCTGAAAGTATGTAGCAATATCTTCATCTTCCCTCATTTTGAGTTGCTCAAAGTTTTCCCTGAAAATTTGAAGCTTTGTTTTTTTCACCTTTGAGTCATTTGCATATATATATTTTCAAGCTTTCCCCATAACTCTTTAGCAGTCTTGCAACTCAATACCTTAAGATAAACAGAGTCTATAAACTCATTGATAATAATATCTTTATCCTTTGCATCATATACCATATTTTTCTTATCTTGTTCATCCTGGGTTGGTGTGAAGCCTTTGTCAACAATTTCCCATACTTCGTATGCTTGCGCCAGCAAATGAACCTGCATTCTTCCACTCCAAAGTGCATAGTTATTTCCATTGAACAAAGGAAATCTATTCTTATTATACTCCATGATCTCCTTCCAGTTGTTAGACTACGATTGAAGGAACCAAGCTCTGAAACCAATTGTTTGAAATACTAAGAGGGGGTTGAATCAATATTCCTTAGTAATTATCACTTTTAAATATTTTTAGAGCATTAGTTAATCTTCAATTATTATTAATGTTTATGCAGTAATAACAATAAATAAAAGAACAAAATAGGCACAAGAATTTTAGGTGGAAAACCCCCTCCGGGTATAAAACCACTAAAAATTTTCTTAATAAATTCTTTCATCTTCAACCCCAACTAAAATGAAAACAATGTTGAAAATACCAACAAGAAATGCTAAAAATAGCATTCATAATATTCCAATTTTTATTTGTTCTTGAATTAAAATGAGAATTAAAATTCAAATTTAGTCTCACTAGCTACCTGAAAAATAATTAATTAATTCATCTTGAGTTAATTAGTTGGAGAAATTCAAGGTAGAAGTCTTTGTGAAGTCATGCAACAATTATCCCTTAAATTAAAGAAGTTATCCCTTAATTAAGGAGATAATGATGAGTTGTATTTGAGTTGTAATTAGTTAGCTCAGTTAACTAAGTTAAGTCTAGTTAAATTAGTTCCAAATAGTTTGAGGAACTAATTGTGAGTTCAGTCAATTAATGTATGCATGCATGCAACTAGTGTACTCCAAATAACTGAGGATTCTCTCATAAATAACTCATGAATGTCAGTTCAGACAAAGACCCAATTGAGATTAAAGACAGGGACATTGTACTATCAGTTGGAGGAATTTTCCTATAAAGGAAACTCATCCATGCAGAAGGAACAAGGTTCCTTGAGGATTGTGCAGTTTTACAAGGTGTGAGATCAGCGTGAGTGATCAATGTTACACTTGGTAACAGTATGATCACCTAGGAGAAACAGAGCAAGGAAATAGGAGGCTTGGAGGGTAGAGGAGAAGGTTTGTGAGAAGCCTTGTTTGCTTGTGAGCATCCAAGAGGATTGTACTGAGAGCTGGTTAGCTATGGGAGCTAAAGCTTTCTGTAATCTTGATGTATTTCCACCTTGTATGATAATATAGATAGCGAGGTTTTTAGCTGAGGCTTTCCCCAGAGTATTCTTTTGTGTTTCATGTGTATTGATTCTTCTTCTCAGTTATATATGTCTTGTTTGATCTTGCTCAAATCTATTAAGCTTCCGCAAGTTTGATTGAAGAAGTAGACGAAGTATTTTGCTTTAGTTATATTTCATAATTAGTTAAATCTACAGTCATAATTTCTACATGGTATCGGAGTTGAGTTTATCGGAGCTGTGAACAGTATATTAAGAAGAGAATTCGAAGTAAAAATAAAAAATAAAAATTGGGCCGCGAGTTTGCAGAGCAGATCTGAAAATTTTTGTGCAAAATTTTTAGAAACAAATAGCAGATCTGGATTCCTTGCCAAAAA
The DNA here is from genome assembly GCA_000404065.3 of Pinus taeda. Taxonomy (NCBI): domain Eukaryota; kingdom Viridiplantae; phylum Streptophyta; class Pinopsida; order Pinales; family Pinaceae; genus Pinus; species Pinus taeda. The sequence continues at coordinate 22,953 of APFE030743864.1, forward strand.
AATACCCAAATTCAAAAAGACAATCGGCTAAATCAGAGTTCGGATGAGGGAGATATCGCTGATTTAAAATCATCTCTTTTTCTAGAAAATTTCGTGACGATGGGAAAGATGAAACAGATTGGTGTGCTAGCCAATAACCTGTATGCTCTTGAGGTTGAATATGCATGCAAAACCTTGAGGAGCAAGGCAAATGTTAGAGACTTGGTGGTTGAGAGGGAGAGTAGATTACCTCTCAACATGCAGTCCTAGAAGTAGTCTCAGACAATTGTGGAGGAACCACAATTAGAGAAGTCAGCAGAAGGATCACATGCAGCCATACCTCCAGGTGTGAGGTGGGGCAATGTGAAGTGATAGTCTCATGAAGGCTGAAATTGGGCAGGGTCCATTGAGAGGTTTTATCTCATGGATCTTACCTTGCTATGGGAGCCCAAAGTACATAGTATCGGGAGGAATCAATGGGATTGATAGAGTAAAAGATCAAAATGATAGAGGCTAAAGCAGTCAGATACTGAAAAGCACATAGAAGGATTGAAAACAGTGCAGAAATTCTGAGTCAGCAGAAGCACAAAGTTTTCAGTTAACAAAGGCAATAACAGTCAGAGACTTTGATGATAGATGCATCATACTTATTCAGGTTGGCTTTTTTTTTTTGTTTTTGAAGTCGCTGGAGCAACAACACTTGAGAGAAGTGTTCCATGCAGAACATTCCAAAGGTTCGGGAAGGAGTTGAATTCCTTTCTTGTTGAGAGGGAGTGTTGAAAATAACAACAAGAAATGCTAAAAATAACATTAAGAATATTCCAATTTTGATTTGTCCTTGAATTAAAATTCGAATTTAGTCTCACCAGCTTCTTGAAAAATAATTAATTAATTCATCTTGAGTTAATTAGTTGGAGAAATTCAAGCTAGAAGTCTTTGTGAAGTCATGCAACAGTTATCCCTTAAATTAAGGAAGTTATCTCGTATTAAGGAGATAAGGATGAGTTGTATTTGAGTTGTAATTAGTTAGGTCAGTTAACTGAGTTAAGTCCAGATAAATTAATTCCAAACAATTTGAGGAACTAATTGTGAGTTCAGTGAGTTAATGCATGCATGCATGCAACTAGTGTACTCCTGAAAACTGAGGTTTCTCTTATAAATAACTCATGCATGTCAGTTTAGACAAAGACCTAATTGAGATTAAAGACAGGGACATTATACTATCAGTTCGAGGAATTTTCCTATAAAGGAAATCATCCATGCAAAAGGAACAAGGTTCCTTAGGGATTGCGTAGTTTTACAATGTGTGAAATCAGTGTGAGTGATCAGTGTTACACTTGGTAACAGTAGGATCACCCAGGAGAAACAACGCAAGGAAATAGGAGGGTTGGGCATGTAATCCCCCCATGACATGTTTTGGGGCACAAAGCCCAAGTTTTGAGTTGATAATGTTGTAAAGCTCTGTGAATTGCAGACACGAAATGTATGTTAGAGTCATAGGGTTGTCCACCCTAGTTTTGAATGTAATGTCGGCCTACCCATGGTTCGCGGACCATGGGATTGTATAAATAGAACGAAGCTCAAAGTGTAAAAGGTATAGAAGGAAGAGAGAGCAAGTATCTAAGTGTGTCTTGGGTCATAGAGTAGGAATAGGCTCTGCAGCTGAGTGCGCCGAGGCCTAGTAGAGTCCGTAGCTGAGTGCGCGGACCCCTGCAGCTGAGTGCGTAGGGCATAATAGAGTCTGTAATCGAAGGAAGAGAATAATAAAAAGAAGTTTTAGCTGAATTCCGCATATCTTTTCTTGAGTTATTACATGTTTGATATCAATTGCTAATGTACTATTATTTACTGCACGCACTTGTATAAATGATTTCTATTGCTAAGTATACTTTACACATGCAAGTAAGCTAAGTTAATCAACTAATATCGGGTTACTAGTAAGGATTTGGGTAATAACACTGTTCGCCCCCCCCGAGTAGGGCTGCACGAAGGCATCTTCATAGGCTGCGGGGAATGGGTAAGTGCGCGTAGTGACGTGCGCGCCGCAAACCACTTGGAACCATCAAACATCTCCAGGGTGTGGAAACCTAGTTCTAGCACCCTCACATACTACTTCGGGTGAGACCTCAGTCTGCACTCCGCGGACTATTGCCGAAAGGGCCAGTAGTACCGGGATTTGTTTGACTAAATCACCTTTGAACCTGGGTCAAGCGCCAAAAAACCAACAAATGGTTCCATTGCTGGGACTAGGATCTACATAAGGGATGTCTGATGTCGTGTCACTAGAATCTGACGAAGAAAGAAATTGAAGGGTGGTTGGACAGAAAAATTCACGAGTTCACGGCGCAAGAAAACAAGAATCCACAAGTATCAAAGGAACAGTGGTTAGAGCACTACTTATATACGGAAATCCATGAAATTTTCTTTGCATCCTTCCCCTCTGAGTTGTATGAGTGGATCGTGAAGCTAGCAGACAGTCAGGGAAGGTGTAGGCTTGACAAACCGATTGTGTGGACTCCAGAATTGGTGCGCAAAATAGAATCACCAGAAGATAAGATCGCACATGCTGTGGACCATTGGTTTAATCGAATTATAGAAGGGTTTATCACCGAGTTCACAGTAGACACGATAGTCAGCTACAACGAGGTAGAACGACGCTTCCTCAAAGGACCGTGAGGTAAGTACATTAAATCTTTGAACACTTGGATTAAAATGCTATTGTGTGAAAAGTGGGTTATGCGAATAAATTGACGTTTGGGGCTACTTGAAGTGGGAGGATCTATAGGAATGAAGGTAGTGTAGAAATAGAAACTAGCCCCTTGATTTCACCTTGGCGAGAAAGCGAGGAAGATCTCGCGAAAGTTTCACCAAGAAGTGCGATCAGTTTGATAAGGCAACAAATTCTACACATACCACCTCCACCTACACCACCAGCAGTCTCACCATATTCACCTCCATCTCTGCCCATAGCACCTCTACCGCCACCACAGTTCAATATGGCGAGCGTGATAAAATTGCCAGTTTTCAGAGGAGTAGGAAACGAATATTCAGACCAATTTTGGTTCGTGGTAAAATCTGTATGGGAAGCACAAGGAGTCGTAGATCAAAATATAAAGAAGGCAATGCTGGTAAGCGCATTGCAGGATTGCACACTAACATGGTACATTAAGCATTCTAATGACCATCCAAACACAGGGATCACAGATATCCAGGCTGCGCTAAACAGGGAATTTAGCAGGCCAAAATCGGAGACAAAGTGGATTATCGGGTTTAAGGAAATCATGATGCTTCCAGGCAAGACCCCATGGGATCTAGATCAGAGTCTGAAGAGTATGATTCACAAAGCTAACATGACCTTGACGGATGGACATCACCACACATTGTTTGTAGCATCACTAACGCCACATTTAAGGACGACGTTGTCACAACAGAAGTTATCCACCCAGGGCGAAGCTTTGGAGATTGCAATGAGACTGCATGAGACCCCAATACAACATCTTGGCCTGGGAGTCCAACAAATCCACGCGTAATTAAAATATTTGTGTCTGAAAATGCAGGTTTGAAACAGGATCGGACAACTTGCCTAGAAGCGCGCGAGGAAGTATGGTGCATAAAATGCAAAGACTAGGGGCATGACAAGGACCATTGTCTAGTCTTCGCGAACTACCTAGCGGTAGGAGGGCCAATGCCATTAAGACCAGAAGCACAAGCAGGGCTGAGTGCGACGCCTGCATTATGGTGCACGATTTGTCAGATAGGAGGAAAACATGCTACAGATAATTGTCATCTATTACAGAAGTATATGCAGATGTCCCAAAAATTATTCTATAATTTCTGCAAGTCGACAGGCCATGATGAGCGCACCTATAGAATTTATGAACTGATGATGGATCAGAATCCTGCCTACAGAGTGCAGACCGAAACACGAGCCCTCAATCCGAATGCAGGGATGGCACACGTTGGATTTCAGGGGCGCGGGCAAGGTTGAGGTGGAATGGGACCAGGAAGGGGTCGCAGACAGCTGATTTGTTACAATTGCGGAGGGCCAGGGCATTATGTCCATGATTATACAAATACGATGAGAGAATCATGTTTATATTGTACTCAGTTTGATCATGAGACAGAGGACTTCCCTACACTAATAGTGAGCCTGTGCAATAAAGGAATACTCCAGCCTCCCCTGACTCAAAATTTGCAAATGATGAGATCTGAGCCACGTGAAGAGGACCCAAATGTAAACATCGTGCTCCGAAGCAGTATCACAATAGGAGGTGACAAAGGTAAGCAGTCTGAAGAAAGTGCAAGGGTTCGCAAGACTCCTACAAAAGAACCTGAATTTTATTTGGAGCGTGCGAAGGAGACATTCATGGAAGCTAAGAAGAGCTTCATGGAGGCCTCCACTTCAAGTAGTACGGATCAACTAGAGCTGGAGATGGATCCTTCAATGCTCACTACCTTTCTAGAGACATGCATGAAGATGATGCACGACAACAAGGCGGTGAAGGGACTGCAGGAACTTATCACTAGGTGCACTGGGTCAAGAGAAACGCGCATAGTCCAGAAGCTCATGAAGCACACATCGTGAATAGGAAGGGAAATGAGATTGAGTGCGAAAATCGGAGAATAGGAAATGGATAAAGTGATTCTGGATTTAGGATTGGACATGAATATACTTCCAAAACAGATATGGGAGTGCATGGGTAGGCCCGCATTGCAATGGTCCCCTATCCAATTGCGAATGGCGAACCACCAGAAGATCCTACCGATGGGAAGATTGCAGGGAATAATGGTAGACATCGAAGGTGCGAGTGCGCTTGTAGATTTCAAAGTGATAAATATTGTCGATGACAACAATCCCTATCCTGCGCTACTGGGAGTAGATTGGGCCATTGATATGAATGGAGTGATAAACTTGAAGAAGCGCAAAATGATTTTTGAGAAAAAGGCACTGCGCGTAGTGGTACCTTTAGACCCTATGGAAGGAGCACACTACACAGAGCCAGTGCGTGACGATGAGAGCTACGATGAGCTAGACTATATTTACAAGATAACCACTCGAGAACAGGATTGAGTTAATTGTACAAAGGATGGCAAGATTTCGTGGGAGTGCGAAAACTCCTACACATCAAATTCAGATGAGGAAATAGAACGATGGCAGAATCGATTACACGAGTTAACCACGCTCAATTGCAACATGATGGTAAGCTCACTACACTGTGTGACAACAGAGATAAGGGATCTGCCTATGTATGATGGGTTGATAGTGGTGGATGAATTCCTTAACAAATTTGAAAGAGAAGTGCTAGAACAACAGCGTTTTGACGCTCTGAAATGGGCACTGCGCACTACGCCTGCAAGGTAGTGGGGTACGTATCAAAGAAGTTTTGAGGACTAGCGCAGATGCAAATGGATGATGCACTTATGATTTGGGAAGTCTCATATGTGGATGGAAGCCAGATATGATGGATGAAATATCCTACGTGCCCACCTATCCAGATGGGTACAAGCGTATGGTACACAACCTGCACGAATGCAAACCATCCTCATGATAGGAAATAGGAACAACAAGCAGGAACGGGCAAGATGAGGGTGTGAACGTTGAAGTATGATAAGACCAAGCACACCGAAGATAATATGTGGGGAAGCCTTTGACAAGGTGTGTGAAGTGTTGAACACGGTCCACCAGGTGAGACTTACTGACTGGGACCTGCACGTATCGGTGGTTCTATGGGGTTATAGGACCATGTGCAAGACCTTGACTGTGCACGCAATTCTGAAGCTAAAATATGAAGCAGGGGATGTAATCCCTGGGAAGCATGCAAAGCCTAGTCCGTGAATAGCAGCACCCGTAGCTACGACAGTCCATGAAGCACGGAATGAAGGAATCACACAGCTGTAAGAAACAAAACAAATAAGACTTGAGGAAGAAATCCTACGGGGAAACCTTAGACTTCACGAACTTGAAGAAGACTGGGTACGGCTAAGGGAGAAAAGCACTTTGATGAATGCGTAGGTCAAGAAGCTAGAAAACGAAATAAAGGAAGCATTTCTCGTCAAAAACTCAGGATGGTAAGGCAAGGTGCATACGATCGTACTGACAAATTGGAAAACTATCATTGTGAACTAGTTAGTCTGCGGCCTTGTCTTGGACCACATATTGCCAAACGTTGTGACCAAGGTAGCACATTGCAAATAGTAGAGTGCGTGATGCCGATCACCACAATGGAAGATGGGGATTCTTTGCAAACCATGATGGAAGATGGGATGGAGCCCCGCACGGGTGGTGCGATCACCTGACTAGTCGTAGGAAGAATAGACTTAGCGCTCTAGGCAGCTGAAAGGGAGTGCAGGACTATAAAATATTTTGCCTAGGAGCTGCGCAATATTGGGGATGCATGCAGAAGAAGAGCGTCACAGGGTCTGTGACCGCACATGAAGGGCTGCGCATGCGGATTGGCCAGAAAGTGACCGTTGGTGTCACTATTCATGATGGGATGTTCGATTTGAGGCCAAATGGAGCAGACAACAGGCATTTAAGACACGATTTATGGGTAAGATTTGGGAAAATCTGCTGCCAAGAAAGAATTAATGGGAAATTTGGGGGAACGGTCAAATTTGAATTCAAAAGGCACTATAAAACACAAAGGGCTGGCCAGTGAACAACCCATGGTCATTTGAGAGTTGAGCATTTGAGCAGAGCACTGAGCATTGAGAGCCGAGCGATAATTGAGCCCCTAAGTTCGTGAGTGACAGAATACAGCCTAGATATGATGACGACCACTAAGGATGGGTTGGGAATTGAAGAGGTAACCACTGGCAAGGCCACGCAGAACTAAATGGTGGAGGATGTTCTAGAAGGCGTTGGGGTTGTGGCAGAAATCCCCAAATCACTGTGAACGTCGAGGCCCAAGGAAGATAAATAGGAAATGGCTCCAATACGCATGTCCCCAAGAAACTCGCTGCACAACAAGTTATCAATGGTAGAAAAAGGGAAAGTTGTCACAATCGAAACAGATGAGGAAGAAGAAGACTTGCAGGCCTTGATCACCGCAGAAGAAGAAGAAGACATGGAGGAGGATATCCAACTGTTACGCTCTGCAACAAAATTTCCCGTGTATGTCCCTCCACGGAAAGGGAAGACTAAAGTGTCGAAGAATCTAGATGAAACCAAGAGTCCACTCCAGACCCCACTCCTCCCAGACGACATCATGTTTGAAGGCATGCGCCTGGGTCGCATGCCAACCATGAAGTTCGAAGACTGGGACCTCGCTGATCGTGAGAAGTTCCCTGATTTGGAGATCACGACTCTGATGAAGCAAAATATTGACGGGGCAGTGACATCGTTAGAGCCATAGAAATGGCTGTGTGGTGTGGAAAAGGTTGGGTTGCTACACTTATTATGGATACCACATTTCCACCATGCACCCATCACCATTTCGTCATCAGGTAGCTACTATGCTTGGTGCATGATGGGTATCTATGGCTGGAGGAGCATATTCCCATCATGGCAGACTTCATTCACGGTATTTCTCGGTTCCCTTGTAAAGGAAAGGACCCCGCGACTATAGCCGGAAAGGGTAGCGATTTGGCTCTCGCAGAAGCCATGAAGGCGAAATATAAGCTGGAGAAGAAGAAGAGGGGCTACGCCATCTCCAACATCAAGGACAAAGGGGTGCGCGTAGCAACCCAACTCCTGGCCGACAAAGTTATGAGGAAGTGCCGCGCTGATGAGGTACTGACGTCGGTGGTCGCACTAGCCGAGCAGTGCGTGGAGGGGGTCCAGTTCAACTGGTCTGAATTCCTCTATGAAGAATTTTTGACAAACTATCGCGAAGCCTAGGAGAAGGGTAAAACCTTCCACTAGGCATTGTTATTGTTATCCATCATGCTCGTAGCATGGGAACTACCAGAAGATAGTCAATTCCCCAACATTAACAAAGACTTACCAGAGGCTGCGAACTATGCTTCGCTTTGGGCCACGAAGGATGCAAAACGGATTCGTGACACCAAAATTTTCTGGATTCTCATGGAGGTGAGCATTTGGATGTGGATTAATCAGAGGCTGCACCTGTCACCTATGGTGTACAATAGTCTACATATTTTTTCAGACTTCAAAGCTAATATGAACAATATTTATATCAGGGCACGAAAGGATCCGATGAAGCAGTGGACAAAGCTATTGTTTGTAGCCACTGACAACGCGATTTTTACTATCTTGGAGACATGGCCTCCCGAATGGCATGCCTCAGATCTGGCAGAACTAGAGAAGGCAACAACCCAAAAGAAAAAGGACGATTCCAAGCTACACGTTAGTCAATTGGTAGAGAAAAGGCGAAAGGAAAAAAAGGCAACTGAGGTAGGGGCAGCATGAGAAGTAGCAAAAAAATCTGTAGAGCAAAAGAAGGCCAGCGAAGTAGCAGCAACAACACAGGTAGGAGAAGTAGTAACAACACAATAAGACAAGGGCCAAGCAATGTCCTCACAAGTGCAGGAGGCGGAGGAAACATAAATAGTAGAAGGGAGTGCGGACACAGGGGCTACATCCACACAGTTAAAGTGACCACGCATCGTAGAAAGAGCAGGACCAAGGAAAAAGGTCAAGGCCTCGAAGTTGGCCATTGACTCTATCACCTTAACTGAAGGTGATCTCCACGACATCGGTGAGACTGTCCGCGACGTCATGAATGAAGCGCTTCAAGATTTTATGCAAGAGCATCACACTGTGTTGGGGGCCCTTAGGGCGCAGCTGCAGGAATTATAGGTGCGGCCCCCTCAAGAAGGTACCTTGTCAACCCACGTCGCAGTAGAAACTTCAACAGGAGAGCAGATGTTACGCACAAGGATGGAAAACACAATAATGTTGCTGGAGGGAGCTTTAGTGTCATCAAATGTGATGGATCGATTGTCGGTTAGCATGTTGAAAGGACTTGGCCTTAATTTGGCTGCCCTTCCCCAAGAGACATTATATCAGCTATAGGATGGGATAATGACAGAGCTGCGGGCCAGGGAGAGCCACACAATCCAAGTTCCTAGTGAGCAAAAGATAAACATAGAATAGATCAGCTTGCAACACAATGAATTGGTGTCACAAAATCAACATTTGGTGTAGACGGTAGATGATGCTTGCCAACACGTCCTGGAGCTAGCCATTGCAGTAGATCTACTAGTAGAAGTGCAGATTCACAGTTTGGAAACCAGAGTCTGGGAGGTCAGGGAAGAGACGACAAGGTGCAGCTGGAGCTGAATCTCCAGATTGCCGAGCTGCGGTTGAAGGTGTAGCCTTTAACTCCCCCAGAAATCAGAGAATAGCACACTATTGCTATCACAACAGGGTTGGAAGAAATTGGAGGTGCAGTGTGCGACTCTACTGGCATGTTGGAACAGGAACTTGAGGTCCTCACAAATTTACAGGAGGAACCCAACATCCAGTGCCTGGAGATAGAGGCATGCGAACTCTAGTAGCAGTACGATAGTGTCAGAGGAACTATGCAAACAGTAGTCCTCACTCAGCGGCTTGCGAGGATGCAGCAAGCCAAGGCATTAAAGGAGCATGTGGATGCAGCGCGCTAGGAAGTAGTTCTCAAAGTACGTGTTCAACCATGGATTTACGAGTTCTTCATGATAATGAAAAATATTGAAGGGAAGCTTGTGCATATATAGGGGATGCACGCATAGATGCAGGAAAGTGCACCAACCACAGAGGTCAAAAGAACGAATGCAATAGGTTCAACAAGCAGCAACTCAGAGTGTTGTGGACATCAGTATCGTTTGAGAGTAGTTGGAGGGACTCCATGCCAAGATCACTGCACCGACATATTGACTCGAGGGTGAGTCACGATGTTTGTGTTGGGGGCTTGTTGGGCATGGAATCCCCCATGGCATGTTTTGGGGCTCAAAGCCCAAGTTTTGAGTTGATATTGTTGTAAAGCTCCACGAATTGCAGGCGCGAAATGTATGTTAGAGTCATAGGGCTGTCCACCCTAGTTTTGAATGTAATGTTGGCCTACCCATGGTCCGTGGATGATAGGATTGTATAAATAGAGCGAAGATTGAAGTGTAAAAGATAGAGAAGGAAGAGCGAAGGAGGAGATAGAAGCACAAAGCAAGTATCTAAGTGTGTCTTGGGTCGTAGAGTAGGAATAATCTCTGCAATTGAGCACGCAGAAGCCTAGTAGAGTCCGTAACTGAGTGCGCGGACCTCTGCAGCTGAGTGCACAGGGCGGAATAGAGTCTATAAATCGAAGGAAGAGAATAATAAAGAGAAGTTTTATCTGAATTCTGTGTATCTGTTCTTGAATTATTACATGTTTGATATCAATTGCTAATGTACTGTTCATTTACTGCGCGCACTTGTATGAATGATTTATATTGCTAAGTATACTTTACACATGCAAGTAAGCTAATTTAATAAACTAATATTAGGTTACTAGTAAGGATTTGGGTAATAACACTGTTCGTCCCCCCTGAGTAGGGATGCGCGAAGGCAACATCACAGGCTGCAGGGAACGGGTAAGTGTGCGTAGTGACGTGTGCACCGCGGACCACTTGGAACCATTAGACACCTCCAGGGTGCGGAAACCTGGTTCTAACACCCTCCCATACTACTTCGGGTGAGACCTCAGTCCGCACTTTGCAGACTGTTGCCAAAAGAGCCAGTAGTACTGGGATTTGTTTGGCTAAATCACCTCTGAACCTGGGTCAGGCCCCAACAACCCAACAAGGAGGCTTGGAGGGCAGAGGAGAAGGTTTGTGAGAAGCCTTGTTTGGATATGAGCATCCAGGAGGATTGTACTGAGAACTGGTTAGCTGTGGGAGCTAAAGCTTTGTGTAATCTTGATGTATTTCCACCTTGTATGCTAATACAGATAGTGGGATTTCTAGCTGAGGCTTTCCCAAGAGTATTCTTCTGTGTTTCATGTGTATTGATTCTTCTTCTTAGTTATATGTGTTATGCTTGATCTTGCTAAAATATATTAAGATTCCGCAAGTTTGACTGTAGAAGTAGATTAAGTATTTTGCTTTAGTTATATTGTATAATCAGGTTAATCTACAGTCATAATTTCTACAAGCAACAACTTCCTAGAATTCTAAAAAAACATTCTTCTCCAGCTCCCGCTAGAAGGACGCCCCAATGGCCTAGTTTCTTCAGTATTCAATTGAATGGATTCCCCAACACCCTAACCAACCACAAGTCGCCCTAGAACCACCCTACCACCCTGAAGTGTTCACATGCCCCAACCTGTAGGCTACTTCATACACCTGCCTAGCACCCTCCTTCCATGCTATAATTATTGAAATAAGACAAGACTGTGGATTCCCAAACCATGGACAACAATGCACGGTACAATAAGATGTATAATTATTTTCATGTACTTGACCAAATACCCAATCACTCTATGACCTACAACCCAACCATGACATCATCCCAACAATGAATCCTATACCTCCCAACTATACCTCTTCCACTCTAGGCAGAATGACTCTTTCAAAAATGACTCTTTTACAGTCTTTACAATGATGACTGTTTTACAATTTTACAATGATGACTCTTTTATAAATGACTCTTTTACAACTTTACAATGATGACTCTTGGCCTTAACAATACTTCACGATATCTGGATGGTTGTCATGTCTTCAAGGATGTCCCATTGGAATGCTTCCTATGGTTTGATACTTCTGCTCTTGAATTCTTTCTTGATGTTGTACTTGAATATTCTTCTACTCGCATGCAAAATTTTCCCCGTGAAACTAATCCCAAAAAAAAACAAAATACCCTTCAACTTACCTTTGCCTGCAAAACACATGTAAGTGCATAATAATGAATAAATACAAATTAAATTATAATGCATACCTTAAGTGTGCTTATCACTTTTGTTGTTGACTTGTTGCAACAGTAGAAAAATACTCCCACACTTGATATAGGCCCAAACTCTATGCAAGACTATATACAAAACTAACCTAACAATATATACTATAAAAACTGATGACAAACCCTAGACTTGTGATGGACCAAGTTTTAAGTACATCAACAAAGACCATTCTATCAACTATTAAAAGACAAGTAACATGAACTTACAACATCATATAGATTTAGAAGACTTGGTGTAGCATCAAATGTGTAGTATCAAGAATAGGACATCCGAAATATGGTATTAAAACTAACTGTGACATATAGAGACATAGGGATATAACCCAGACCCTGTATATACTTATGTTGTCCTGCAAAAACATATGTCAGAGATGATAATCAAAATTCAAATGTAAACACTAATCATACATACCTTGCTGTAATAGACTTACCCTTGATTGTTGATGTGTGGTCCTTACTGCAGTGATCCTTGAATGCATGCTTTTTATTGCCTTCTAGGAGTTCGATATTGGATTTTTTGTATCTATGTAATTTCAGATCTCCAAGGTCTGAAATTTTGTCATGTGGTAGCTCTCTGAGTCCTCTTTCCAACCCCATAGTTCTGATCAAGATTGGATTCTTCAAGAAAGAGTTATGTCCAATGTTCCATGATTACCTAATTACAGACTAGTTCAGTAGAGTGAACTTGTACGAAGTGCTATGTGTCACTGTTGTGACCTTCAGCCCTATAAATGATACCCAACAAACTATAGTCCATCCTATTTCTATCACTATTTATGAAATTTGAATCCAATTCTCAGAGAAAAAGTTATGAAAATTTTCCCAAAATCACCTGTTTGACATGGAATTCTGGAGCCTGTAAAACCATAACGTCCTCAGATGATATCTCCGATAATATAGTTAACAAAGATCTGAAATTCAGTGACGATGTTAATCATGATTTCAGCTCAAATGAGTTTTAATTTCAACTTCTGAAGCTTCGCAAAAACAAAGTTATAGTGAAAATTCCACGATGACCTATTTGAAGCCACAAAATCCCTAATAGAGGAGGATATGAGGGTCACTATTTATATGAATGTCTTGGGTTGAAAGGGTCCTCAACAAGTGAATGTTGGAGGGATTTTAGGAGAATAAAAACATTATTAATTATTGGCTATTCAATGACCACAACCAATTATGGTTGCCATGCCACAACCTCATAATGTTTTAGCCCACTAACAAAGATTATTAACTTCAAACATGAATATCTCTCAAATTGTGAAGAATTACATGGCGTGCCATATATCAATTGAAACATCTTGATGAGTAGAATCCATCTAGAAGATATTTGACTCAGAATAGAGTAATTTGTCAAGTTAAACTTCCCATGCAAGATCGGGGTAGCCCTTGGTGCTGCTTGGGTTGACATCAGTGACAACCACTAATCAACAATCTCCCCCTTTGGCATTGATGGAAACACAAATACTCCCCTTGCGATCATGACACCTATTCCTACTACCTTATCTCTCCCTTTGTCATCAATGGAAAATGGTAACTCCCCCTGAAAATCTGTCATCCTGTGAACCTATACACACCTCCACTCCCCCTTTCTACTTAGTTAGATAAGAGAAAGATTCTAATGAGAACTTGGGAGAATCCCAAGATTTTGGTGAAGATACTTAAATGATTCAAGAGGTAATAATTTGGTAAATATGTCAGCTATTTGTTCCTTTGTTCTAACATATTCAAGATTGATATTCCTTTTGGTGACTTGCTCTCTAATGAAATGATATTTTATTGGATTGTGCTTTGTTTTGGAATGAATGACATGATTTTTGGAGATACTGATGGCACTGGTGTTATCATAGAAGATGGGAATAGGATCATCAAACTTAACTTGAAAATCTTGCAAGGTTTTCTTCATCTAGAGAACTTGAGTACAACAAGTTGTCGCTACGATGCATTCTGCCTTGCTATGGATAACGAGATTGAAGACTGATTTTTACTTAACGATGAGACAAGGCAACCACTTAGGTAGAATGATGCTTCACTGATAATATTACAATAATCAACACGTCCTGCCCAATCTACATCTGTATATGCTTAGATGACCATAACATTTCCTTTGGGATACCAAAGACCATATTTCGCTGTGCCTTTAAGATATCGACGAATTCCTTTGACGACAATGGTATGAGATTCTTTTGGTGCTGCTTGGGATCGTGCTACTTGTTCAACTCCCTGCATCACATCTGGTTGGGAGGCTGTCACATATAGGAGACTACCAATCATGTATCTATACAACCTTTGGTCCACATCCTTTGATAAGTCTTCTAAGATTAACCTGCAACCTGTTACCATGGGGGTAAGGACTGATTTGTAATCTTCCATATGGAATTTCTTGAGAATATCCTTGATCTACTTGATTTGGTATATGAATATTCCTTTATCTTGTTGAGATGTCTCGATAATCATTAGATTGTCTTGATCCACTTTCACATAGAGATTGCTTGTCATCGCTTCCTTTCTTGAATATGTAATACTTCAACTATTCTTCTCCCCCTGAAAATGTAATGAAATTGCCATCTTGTTCAAACTACATGTTTGTCAATCATAGACTTGTGTCATATATTGTTACATATACTCCTCATCTTCAAATTTCTATGAGTTGATAAGATGAATTATTCAGAATAGTGTGTCATTTAACATACCATCTTGACTCAAGTCATTAACCGAAGAAGTTACTGATTCCTCACAATCCGTTATGAATTGTGAAAGCATAACTGTTGGGACCTTATTGCCTTCTTGCTTTTCTTGCTCATCTTGTATGTGTTCATCCTGTACCTGTTTTCCTTTCCAAACCTTCTTATTCTCGTCGTCAAGATTTTCATTCATGGTTGATTCCATCTTGTACCTGCAGTTACGAGCTATTTTTCCATAGTTATGACATTTGTAACATTCAATTTTATTCATAAAAGATTCTGTTTGGTGTCTATCTTATGATCCTGCAAATTTTCTTCTAGGGTTTTTCCAATAATAGTTGTACCTGTCTGGAACTTCACAATCCCTAGCCATTTGTCCAAAATTGTTACATTTGTAACATTTGACATCATATCTCAAATGATCAAATTTGTTGATATTATGCTGAGTTCTATAATATCCATTTTTGAAGGATCTCTTGGAATTATATTCATTCCAAACATACATGTGACAATCTGCAAATCTATGTCCAAACCTTCCACATGAATAACAATAACCATAAAATATAGGTTGGTACTTGGGAGGAAATATTCTTCGAGGAATTGTCTTCCAAGGTTATTCTTGTGCATCTTGATCTCTTGATTTAGTTGAGAGATCTATCTGGTTGGTAGATTTTGCATATCCATCTTCTTTAATTGTCATAGAATGACTCGACTTCTTTTCAAATTTTTCTTTGTAACCAATACCAGTCTTGTTGCTATATGATTATTGGTTGGTGATGAGTTCTTCCAAAGTATTTGAACCGTTGGCGTAGTTTTGAAAAGTTTTTCCATTTTTTACTTCCTTTCGTAGAGAAACTATTTAAGCTTCTGTTGTGGCCACCAACAACCCCCCTCTTTGTTTGATATTAGCAATAACACCAAGAAAATGGGGACCCTTAATAAAAATCCAAACAAACAGTTTTATGAACATTTTTGTATTTGATTCCTTAAAACTTTATCGCATCAAAAGAATGAAATGTTTTCTTATGAGCATAATAAACTACGAAGAAGCGACGCGCAATTCATCGCATCGCATTTATTATGAAGCGCTCTTAAATGAAAAACTTAAGAAATATCCGACGGCCGATATGCGACGTCGCATATCGCAACATCGCATAAGAAGCACACAATGACTGAACGACTAAATTCTATGATGATGCGATCTGCGATTCTGCGATCTGCGATAAATGCAATCTGCGATAAATGCGATTTGTGAAAATTCACGATCATAATTTTCTGTGATAACACATCTTGACGATGCGATCCGCGACGCTGTGATACGAGTCGCAGAAATCGCCCATCACAAATTTTCCTCGGCGCAGTATTCAATGGAAAGCTATTCGTTAACCAAAATTGGGTGCGTGCCTTAAAAGAAATTAATGATTGTACGCCAAAGTATTCAGGAAGGACAGTCTCGTGTATTTCGAAGAGTCAGTCTGCTACGGATGTCATGATTATGCATTCATAAGAGCTTAAAGCTTTCATGTCAATATTTATTATCACTACTCTTTTCCTTTGCGTAAACTGTAAGACAGGAAATAACATAAAGCAATGTGCAGGAAACATCTAAGGAAAAGGGGAAAGCGTCAATGCTCGGAGAACAGAGAAGAAATCCCTTCGGAAATGGATGCCACATGCGACAAGACCACAGATTCGAGAGTATCACTCAACAGATGCTGATGTCAATAAGCCACCTAAAGCTCAGAGTCAAAGATGCACAAAAGCAGCATGTTTACAAAAAACCCTGAAGCTTACGCACCAGGAAAGCCCGGAATGAAGAACAGAGGCAATTTTCGATGCAGAAAATTATTCAGAGAGTAAAGTCACTAACTTTTTCAGTCATCCGCAAGGCCGAAAACCGAAATAGCAAAAGCAGAATCAGTTTAAGAAAAAATTGGGTCATTACCAAGTATACACGCAGTGAATACACTTAACAAGAGGAAGATTCTCGAAAATATCTTCTAGTTTACCAGAAAGTGGTGCCAGCGCTTGTTATTTCTATTTTCATAGCTCAAACGAAATGCGGAAAGCAACCAGCCGACTCTTCCCATGGTGAATGTTGCGTGCTTACAGCACTAAGGAACAAATACAGAAATAGTTTAGAATTAGATTCAATTTTTAGAAATAGTTTTGCTTTATCAGAAGGGCGGTCATTTAAAACTGTATCCTAAATTTATGTAATTAA
>APFE030743868.1:681-16910 GCA_000404065.3 Pinus taeda
TCTGGGTGGTTTTACATTGAAAATGAGGCAAAAGAGAGAGGTAAGTGATGAAAAACAGTAGGTAATAGTGGATGATGAGGTGTAAGTTAGAGGCTCTACAATATGCATGAAATTTGCTGGCTCTGTTATATTAAGAAGTGTAAGTTCCATTCATACAATACATCCATCTCCAACCACTAGTTCTGATAGTGGAACATTATAGTCACAACCGCCTGTCCCTCCAAAGAGATATACTAGCTCTTCACAGTGGAGAAGCCAAGGCTCGTTACAATATTGTCCAAGCTCTCTCTAAGATACTCCTATCAGAAGCTTGGCTGACTAAAAGCCTCTATAATGAGTTATGAGGGACTATATATAACAAAGGGTGGGGTGACCCTTGACATTCCCCTTTTTGATAGTTCATCTACCCTCATGACTCTTCATCTACTCTATGATTGTTACATCCAACTATCAACACTTGAACTTACACTCAACAAGGCATTGCATACAATCTGCACATGTACCCATGTGAGACAAAATAGGCTTAAGCAAGCCATGCAAGACATCACTATGACTCGGACAACTGTGAGAAGACTAGCCCCTCGACATCCTCATGATGGTCGATAGTAGTGAACTGATTCCAAGATCGGTAGTCTGCGATGGTGTCCGGGGACTCTAAGGTGAAATCCTTCTGGAAATGAACTCTTGCCTCCATAGCATCTGGGTACACTACTCGAGCTCCTCTGTATAACTCGTCTGATAACATAAGCATCATTGTCTTAAGTGCGGATGGACCAACAATATACTTGTGCATGGTGTCTGCACTGATCACCAAGTCTGGGCTAGTGGTTGTGCGCATCAACTCGTCAAAGTACGAGTCAAGCTCCAGTCATACCTATGCCTTTGTCTTCACCTGGGTGAGTGTCACAATAGATGGGATCACATGTGTGTGCACAGCAACATCCATACTCCTGAATACCCGTGCATGGGAAACATGTAGACTAGTGATGAGCTGTTGCAGATCTTCATAGTTCCTGATTTGACTCTGGATGCATGCCTTCAGCTCAACCTCTTTGGGTTTCATCATCTTAGGCAAGTGTAACAGGGCTCCCTTGTATCTCATTTCCCATGCTTGCATGCAATCAATAGCAACATGCACATTCGACAAGATACGTGCTCTCCTAGCACATCGTTGCTGCCAACCGTTGAGATGGACAACTGCCTTATGCACGGTACCAAATTTGTAATACAACGCCAGCATGATTGTGTCAAGGGATAGTACTTCATCCAATGTTTCCTTCTTCAACTCTGTTTGGGCCGATGTTGTAACCAATTCTCCTCCCTGCTTGGTTCTCTGTAACTCCTTAGCTATTCGCTCATTCTCAGCTATCAAGAAGCGAACACACGAGCTAGCAGCTTCAACATATGCTTTGGTAGCATCGTTCGTATGTTGTTGGATGTTTGTGCATGTTAGACACAATCACTCATTCCTCAAACTGCGTAGAAGATGTGTGATCTTCCAGAGTCAACACTCTACGAGATTACACTACTCTATGTTGGGATTCATCGAATGAGATGTTTCGCATCTCCTCTTCTGGATTGTCTCCAAGGATGTCAGTATCTCCTTGGTTGCTTGGGACTTGCTCTGCTTTTGGATGCAGTGAAGCTGGTGGGTCAACCTCTTGGTGGTGAGGCATGAGGTCGATGTCTTGCTCTAACTCTTATTGCTCCATGTTCGTATCCATCTGCTCAAGTGCTTGTTCCATCTCTTGAGCAAAGTGCTGCTATTGCGATGGCTCACCCTGTCTGCCTAATACCAGCTGTTTGGATGAGTCGACTACCTGTACGAGCGTAGTTTCATCTCTATGTACATGTTGCACCCCCTGTTGTACCTATTCCTGCTGCGCTTCCTTCTCCTGTCTGGCAGCTCCTATTCCTTCCGGAGTTGCTCCTTCAACTCATGCATCTCCTTCTCTATTTCCCCCATTCTCTGTTTTTCTCTATTCCTTTGCATGTTCCTCTTATCGCGTTTGTTGCCTCTTTGCCTCTATTTCCAGCTGCTTTCTCCACAAGTGGGTCTACTCAGAACTTGCAGCGTTGTTCCTCCTTTGTGTTGTTGACAATATTCCTCTTGCCCTTGTCACGCACTGGTATGTTTACCTCTGATACTGGTGTTCTTTGGGATGTTGCTACACGTTGCTTTGTTAACCATTCTACAGCGAGGTTGACCGGCTAGTTGGGGTCTAGAGAAGCTGTGACAATATCTCCATGGGTCTTCCTCCACCCAATGACATGCCCCATGGATCCAAGTAAACTGTACTCTCGTGAAGTGGTCTTTCACAAGACAATGCGGGTCATACAAGTTGAAGTTATGGGCATCAAGTGGATATTTCTTAATATCCTATGCTTCGACATCTCCATGCTTGAAATTATGTATCTCGTATAAACTCAATCCACAATGGAAGAGTGGGCCAAGGTGCCTTCTTCTTCCGGTGCAGCCTAGCTGACAATCTTGTCTAGATGTGATATGATACTTCCTCCATGACAAGCTTGTCCAAGGCAAACTTCGGTAGAACATGTGGAGGCTTCTTCGCAATGTACATCCGTATGAAGGTTTCGGATGGTGAGGCATACCAATCTGTTATATTGATCAATGCCTCCATTGCTACCTTCGACATGCAGGGTGGATCCTGTTCAAATATCATCTTGTACACCGGGGTGACGAAATGATCAGACAATTGCCTGATAAATCCTTTGAAGCTGCATTCAGGCAACATCTTACAATAAGTGTTCATAGAGGTCTCCGCCGACGTCCACGCCACTCCAAGCCCAAGAGCTCCTAACAGGCACAGATTGCATCCAAGATGTAAGCGAACATGTAGATTTCTACCTTCTAGCCTTTGGGTGGTTGTCGAGCTCTTGTTACCCATTCCTTCAGTTGGTGAGAAAACATGTTAGACCAGTTGCATGCTTTGCCCTCTCTGGCCAGTTGGTCCAATACAATCACCCAACTCTGCGGGAAGGTTTCCATGCTCTCTTGGCCATACAAGTGACATGCAAAGATGACCAAGTATTGATACACCTTCCACAATATCTTTGTCTTGTAGACCTAGTTGGGTGTCATCCTGAATTTGGCCGGTTCCTTCACCCAGTTCTTCAAGATGTCTTTGGAGTTGGCATTGTTGTTGGGTATACTAAAGGGTGTCCCCATGGTGATCACTGGCTTCGACATATGATACATCTGTTCATAATCCTGTGCCCTAAAGGTCGCAATCTCCATCTCGCTGACACTACCGAGACACTACTCAATGTCATCATCTCAGGGTTAGTGTGCGAGACAATCTAATGTATCATGTCTGCGCATGGGAGCACAGGATACCTGCATGCAAACCAATACAATTCGAACTTTTGGATATTCACATAGACTTGGCAGTCTTCGAGATCTTCCCAAAATGTGCTTGCAAATGCATCATTAACCTCTTGCCATTTCATCTTGATGTCCTTGTCTACAATGAGCTTGGTGTCTTCATAGATTGGCAAACTTGTAGACACTCGCTCAATTGTTGCTCCAGTTGCTCTCTTGGAGGCCATTGATTTTGAATTGCTAAGATGCGGACGAACACTTGCTAGATGTGGAGACACAACAACATTCATGGAAAGAAATCTGTTAGCTAAAACCAAAGCAAACTTGAGGAATGACATGCAACATACCTAAGGATTGACTGGCAAGGATTACACAATTTTTCCTGGGAGGCCGAGAGACTGCCTGCCAGAATTGCATAAAAGGCAATCTGGGCTGCTGGAATTGCGCAATGCACAATTTTTGCTGGCAATGGTTGCAGGCCCGTTAAATGCATTGCGCAATTTTTTGGGCCAGCTAGAATTGTGCAATGCAAGACTAGAGGACAGTCACTGGGTAGAAATGCGCATTTTCAGAGAGGAAGGTAGAGCCTTCCCTCTCAGGATTGCGCAATGTTGTCTTGGTGAGGCAAAGTCCGGGCCAAGGTTGCCGAGACCTGTCGACGGGCAACTGAAATCACATGTGAATGTGAATGCATGACGATACCAAGTGTAAGCAAGAGTGAATGATCGTGCATGCAAATAGTGAATGAAAGATTCAGAAAATAGAACAACATGCATCTGTGTGAAGCGAGATGCCGAATCGGCAACTGTTCGTGCAAAATAGTGTCATGCATGTGATATCAATGAGATGCTAACGAAAACTGAAACGGTGCTAGTACAAGCTGATATGCATGCAAACGACAACAAGCATTCACAGAAATCAAACAGACAACACTCACACAAGCCAAAACATAAAAAAGCGATAGAAATGTTGCAAGAGACAAGTTAAGAGGCCTTACTTGTAAATCGCTGAGCCGGATGTGTCGAAGACTCCTAGATGTGTTGTGGGATGTCAAATCTCCAAGATTGATGTGAATAAGTAAGCTCTGAAGCCTTGAATAAATAAGTTTGAGACTCATGACGCGCATGCCACAAATCTAGGAAAAAGAGACACTTGGAGGAAAGATTCTAAAACGATATTTGCATGTAACCTCAAGTTGCTAAAAATAGCTCCCTATAATCTAGGGATGCTTTTTGCATATTGCTTTTTGCTATTTTTAGAAAAGGCAGCCCATGCATGTAAGTCAAGTCTTCTTGGTCCTAAGTGGAACCGTAAACCCAATGGCACATGCAACAACCTACTTGACTGAGGGGAAAATTTTCACATTTTTGGGAGGGAGCTGGGCTGGCTACCCAAAAGGATGGTGCAATTTCTAGGTTGAGCAGCTGAATGCTACCTAGAATTGTACAATTCTGGAGCCCAACAAGCTGCTAGCGAGGATTGCGCAATTTCTGGAGAGAAGTTTGGTTCCTCTCCAAAATTACGTAATTTCTTGAGGGAGATGCTCATCCTGTAGCTAGACCAAGTCTGGAGAAACATCCTGTGAAGGGGATGCAACAAGCTATCATGCACAGGCTGAAAATCTGCTTAGAAAACCACTAAAGCTTATGTACTTGACAGTGCAAGACATGGTGTTGAGGATGGTGGGTAGGGGAGCTCCAAAATGAAGCTAAGGAAAATTTTTGGAGGGTGGTTTTAGCCACTACAACATCTCCATTGTGGTCTCCTTCACGACGCGCTCCTTGTCAGCAGATACTTTAGCAGCGACTGCCTTGACAACAACTTCCTTCTTTTTCTGTGCTGCTTTCTCTCTAGCTACTGCTCGCTTAGTCTCTTTATTTTTTTGCATTTTTGTGGCATGCGCAGAGGAAATTTCCCCAACCTTGCTTATACCTGCATTGAGATTTGATGGTTGCATCCACTCACCTGGCCATGTTCCCACAATCTCCTGCACATCAGCCTCGTTGACTAGGTACAGTAACTTGTACCAGGCCTTCTTAGGATCTCGCCTCGCGCAGATGGATACGTTGTGAAAATATGCTTTAAACTCCGTGTAGGCCTCCAACTGCTCAAAGAGGGTAGGTGACACCCTTAGCCTCTGGCTGATCATTGTGCAAAGGTCCATCTCGACTAGTACCCAGAATATTTATGTTTCCATGACCCTCTCTGGGTCCTTTACGACCCATAGCGAAGCGAACTCCGCTGCCTCTCATAAATCAACGTCCTATGGAGGGAACTGACTGTCTTCTGGCAATCTCCATGCAATTAGGGAAATTAACAATAGTATTAAGGCATAGTGGAATTCCTTGTCATTGTCCTGTGCTTCGTGACAATTCAACAAAAACTCCTTACACAAGTATTGTGCCCAATTGTACTGCACCCCCTTCATGCTTTGTGCATCCAATGAAATGACTGGCATCAACACCTCATTCACACGACACTTTCTCATGACCTTGCAAGACAAAATCTGAGTGGCAAACTGCACTGCCTTATTTGTGATAGAACGGATAGAGTATCCGTGCGACTTCTTCACTAAGCCAAACTCACTCTTCATTCTGTCCACAAGTTGCTTTTCCTTACTCTTGCCTCCAAATTCCTCTGCTAGATCGACCTCTTGATAAGGCAACCTTATGATGCGGTGGATCAACATGTTTGTACAATTGATGGGTTCTCCCATCCAGAGACACATATCATGAACCAATGTAAGCAATTGGCATATGCACACCATGTTGATAGTGGTTCTGCTAAAATGTGGTACCCATAACATGTTTAGCAACCCAGCCTTTTCAACCCCCGCGACCCACTTCACAGGCTCCAGTCGCATGACCCTGGTTTCCTCATAATATATCTTCACCAAATATTTGTTTGTCACCAACATCGGGATTTTTTCATGATTAGCTAGATCCCAATCCTTCTTTTTGAGTGAACGAATGCGCCCTAAGAGCATGCCTTCAAATGGCACTTTCTTCGGCAATAGCGGTGTAGATACCGTGAACTTAGCGTTATCAGGATCCTTTGGCACCTTCAATTTGCCCTTTTCCAGAGGGATATCCTTCGGGAGCCTAGTGATAGTCTCTCCCTTCTCAGCATCTAACTCTTCCACTCCTTCGTGAAGCGCTTCTTTGTCCATATCCAGGGGCTCGTGTGGCTGTTTAGACCTGTCCATCTTCCCTTTCTGTCGAACCTCCATAGGGTTCTTCTTCGGTGATTGCCTCACCGGTACAGCCTGTGGTTTATTCTACTTTTTCTTAGCTGCATATTGTTTACGGCTAGGTGACCTCGATGTTGTAGGCACAGATGGTGTAGCTTCCATCTCCGATGCGATTTCAGGGGTCACGACTTCAATGGGATTAGTCATTTTCTCAAGGATGATCTTACGATTCCAATCAAACAAGTTTGCGAACTTCGACCATGAAAGAAGTTCCTCCTAATCCTTCTTAGACATATAGGAATATTTCTGGTAGCAAATTCCCTGAAAGAAAAGTGTTGTAATGCAGGTCAGCATGCCAGATTTATAGGAGATTTCAAATTCAGTTCCGACTGTTCCCTCCAATTTCTGATCATAAATGCATCTTTGGCGGTAGTTTTCCAAAGATCTGCGCCATAAATGTAGCCTACCTGCTCCTCCTAACGATATTTTCGCCATGCAATCAGCTAAAGTGCATCCAACGGCTATTTTTGGACCCATCTGTGTGGTACCAACCTCCATGGCACAACTCCTCCTAGCACACTTTTGACTTCCCTCACACATCCCCCTCACTTTGTTTTCCTAGTCTTTGGGCAGTGTAGTTTATAGTCCCGTACTTCCTTGCAGCTGCCTAGAGTACTAAGACTGCCCTGCTATCATGTAGCCATCATGCAGGGGCAGGACCCCTTTGATACAACTTCAAATGACTTCCATTGACCCGTCTTGGAAATAATTCCCCATTCAGCTTTACGAGCTTAATTGTGCCACCATCTATAACTTCCTTGACTACATAGGGTCCCAACTATTTCATTTGAAACTTCCCAGGGAACTTCGTGAACTTTCTATCATATAGTAGTACAAGAACACTCACCTTGAAGGTGCGCAACTTAATATGTCGATCATGCCAGGCCTTCTCGCGCTCCTTTTGCACCTGTTGGTGAAATCCTACTAGAAATCAGTCTTCTTTTAATTTCAAAAACTGTGCGAGGCATTCCTCCATAGTCTCATGATCCACCATATCAGTCAATGTTGCAATCCACAGACTCGACACAATATACTCCATAGGCATCACAACCTCCATCCCATATACCAACTTGAACGGAGTTTGGCTTGTCAACTTTTTACACGTTGTCCTATATTCCCATAGGACCACTGGTATGCGCACATCCCAATTGTTCCTCTACGGGTTGCAGACCTTCATCAATGAGTTTTCCATAATTTTATTGAATGCTTCAACTGCACTATTTACCTGAGGATGATAGGGCATACTCTTTTGATGATAAATCTAAAATTCTTCGAGCATCGCGACAATAGTTTCATTTAGAAAGTGCGTACCCCTATCACTCATCAGTATCTTAGGACACCCAAAACTTGTCAAGACATACTCAAACATGAACTTTGTGGCTGTAGCAGTAGTACAGTCCTTCACTAGTTGTGCTTCTTCCCATCTTATCAAATAATCTGTCACAGTAATAAAGTACCGCGCATCTGTCTTTTTCGCTAGTGGTTGTATTGGACCCGCCCATTTATCAAACAACTGTAATGAAGTATGTGGATTTAAGGGAATTCACCCCTTCGCAATGGCTTCCCAATCCTTTGACAAGCATCGCAAACCTTGCAATACACCTTATAATCCTTATGTATGGTTGGCTACCACAATCCTGTGCACAAAATCTTTAACGCGTTGCTCGGCCTGCATAGTGTCCTCCTGCCACTCTTCCATGTGCTTCAATGATGATGCTCATTCGTTCAAATTCCAGAACATATCGGCGCAATATTTCATTAGTGTCCATCTTATATAAGTGTCCAACAATCACAAAAAAGTCAATTATGTGGACCACCAGTGCCTTTTCTTGCTGAGTAGAATATCCTTTCGAGGTTGTTCTAGTAGTTATAAATTGGATTATATCAGAAAAATGATCATCAACGACACATACAACGAAGAGTTGCGCATCTGGAAACCCTTCCTCCAAATTAGTTGGTTCTTTGCCTGTCTCAATTCTAGATAGATGATCTGGTCCTGCGTTCAACCGCCAAGGCTTCCTAATCACTTCAAAGTCATATTCCTGAAACAACAATAACCACCTATAGATCTTTCTCCCCAACATAGGCTTGTTGACTAGGTACTTGAGAGCGAAGCGACTTGTATACGTTTTTAAATGTGCGCCCAACAAGTAATGTTGAAACTTCTATAACGCATAGACCATCACCAATCCTTCACAATCTATAGTTGAATAGTTCTTCTCAGCCTTTGACAATTTCCTCCTTGCGAAGGTTATAGGATGATCAATTTCACCTTCTCTTGGTTGTGTTAATACTGCAACCAACACAATACAGGAGGCATCCACATATACATTAAACTCTTTCTTCCAATCTAGAAACACCAAAATGGGCGCAGTCACCATATTTTCCTTTAAAACATCTAGATTGTGTTGACACTCCTCATCCCAACAGAAAGTTGTGTCCTTCTTTAGTAATTTCTCCATCGGTGCAGTTATATGTGCATACGCTTTGATAAAAATTTTATAGTAGCCAATGTGCCCAAGGGTTGCGCACAACTGCTTTACATTTTTCAGAGCTTCTAAATTGACAATCACATCTATGTTCACAGGGTTTACCATTAATCCTTACTTGCAGACTACATGGCCTAGCAATATCCCATAAGGCACACAAAAGATACTTTTCTTCAGATTAAGGGTAATCTGGTATTTGCGACAAATATCCAACATAAGGCGCAGACTTGCAAAATGGTGCTTTACCAATCCAAACACAGTCCAGTCATCAAAATACACTTCTAAGAATTTGTGGATGAACTCTTTAAAAGCTACAATTACAACCCTTGAGAAAATTGCGGGCACATTCTTCAGTCCGAATGGCATCACTATGTAATGGAAGCATCCCCACTTTGTCACGAAGGTCATCTTGCTGCGATCCCCCGACGTGATCTCAGTCTGATGGTACCCTGAGAACCCATCAGTGAATGAATAAGCTTCCTGTCCGCGAACATTCTCCAAAACTTCATCTATAAATGGTTTTGGAAATGGGTCATGAATGTATGCGTCATTGAGTTTTCTCAGGTCTACGCATATTCTGATTTCACCCTATTGCTTGTTCTCTTGAACAACCATAGGGCTCACCAATCAGATTCTTCTATTGGCTCAATAATTCCAGCTTCCAGTATTTTGTCAAGCTCTTTGCGCACCTTCTCCTTATACTTAGGATTTAGACAGTAAGGTCTCTGTTTTACGGGCTTCACATCGAGCTTTAAGGTGATCTTCATCACTCCTAGATCCCCTACTATTCCTTTCAGGTCCGAGAACTTGGTGGGAAATAAGTCTTGTTACTCGCGCAACAACTTCACAACTTTATCAATTTTATCTTCATCCCAATAATCGCTTATCTTTGCAAACTTAGTTTGTGCGTCAGAACCAATGTTTATTATGCTGGTCTTCAAAGGTTCTGATATATCAGGGTTCACTGCTTTAGGGCCTTCATCCTCGCGCTGTCCTTCAGTGTCCAGAATGTTAATTTTTTGCGGATCTTCTTCTTCTTCTTCTAAAGTCACATTGTAGCATTCCAGCGCATGGCGTAGTTAGGTACTCTAGTTCGGTTGAACCCATTCTACCGGCTCTTCAAGAATTCTAAAGATAACGACCTTAATTTCTTGGAGAGCTTCAACAATGCACTCAAATCCATCCTCAAAGTTGAAATTTAATAAGAAATTGTCCCTTAAGATATCCCATTCGTTCGTCCCATGGCATAACTTCGTTTCCAAGTACCAATTCATTGGTATAGTATCTAAGGTGTGACAGAAGATATGCACCCATTCCGGTTGTGGCTCTTCTCCCAAAGCTTTAGTCCATTGTGCCAAGTGTTCGCGGGGATCATCCTTTCTATTGTATTTTTCAGTCATACAGGTATTAACCTATCCAAACCTTAGCTTCATCATTCGCTTGTATTCCTTCCAGTCAGTGAAGCTATCCTTATGCGTACCCCACCAATGGGCAGGCGTAGCGCGCACTGCCAATTCTAGTGCCTGGAAACAATGTTCTTCCAGCACCTCTCTTTCAAACTTATCCAAAAATAAACTAACATCATCTAAGCCATCATAATGCGAAATATTTCTTACCTCTGTAAATACACACCGTAGAGATTTTGTCATCATATTGCAATGTAGCGTGGAAACTTCATGCAATCTATTCTACCAGTGTTCAAGCTCTTCATATGAATATGAGGTACAAAAGTTATCTCGATCCCATGCAATCCACCCATATGCAGTACGATTGATCCAATCTTCATCATGTGCAGTAATCTTGTATATTTGATCCAAGTCATCATCCTCCACATAGTCGCGGACCGGTTCAGTGTAGTGTGCTCCTTCAGCCGGGTCCAGTGGCACGATAACCCTAAGCGCCTTCTTTTCAAATGTCATTCTTCACTTCTTCAGATTAATTACGACATCCATGTCGAAGGCCCAATAAATTTCTAGTAGTGCAAGGTAAGGATTGTTGTCATCCACTATTTCAATTACTTCAAAATCAAGTAGAGCTCTTACTCCTTCAATATCGATTATTGCCCCATACAGGCGCCCCATAGGAATTATCTTTTGTTGATTGGTCATGCGTAACTGTATATGATACCATTATAGTGCAAGTCTCCCCATCCTCTCTTATGTCTGCTTAGGTAGTACATTCGCATCAGAACCCAAATCCAGGATGACTTGATCCATTTCATACTCTCCAATCCGCGTGGTCATCCTCATCTCGTGTCTTGTCTGCTTCTTATGTTTACCCAGCTTCCTTACATCATGTTGTTATGAAGGAATCATAATTGTTCCTATACAATTATCAATTAGCTCCTAGATCCCTTCTACTGCCTTCTTATCCTGCAACAAATTCATACAAGTTTTCAGAATAGTAGCCAATAGCGAGGGATCCACGTCATGTACTTCACTATTTCCAACCATTTTTTCCTACCTCTCCGACGTAGAAGCCTCATAAAAGTTCTTCTTAGCTTCCATGAAAGTTTCTTTAGCCCTGTTGAGATCAAATCCAACCTTTTTTCGGCAGCTTTACACACCCATCCTTCGATCTCCGACTACTTTCCTTTATCTTCTCCTGTGGCAATGCCACTTTGTGTCACGATATTAATGCTATGGTCCTTTTTACGAGGCTCTTCCCTCATCATCTGTATGTTTTGAGTATGTTGTTATGCCTTTTTCTCCTGCATATTGGCAATCATCACTGGGCAATCTTCTATCACATGATCAAACTGTCTGCAACATTGACAAGATGGATGCGTAGGATTCTGACAGTCGTGTGCAAAATGTCTTGCTTCGCCACAGTTATAATAGATGATTTGTCCACAACCTCTGTTAGCCCCTCCTCCTCTTCCTCTTCCATGGCCCTGAAATCCCCCGCACCCTGATCCCGAGGCCGATTTTCTACCTACATTCGATAAGTAGGGGTCCTTTCCATCACCAATTCGTAACTTCGGCAGTTTCACTCATCATGCCCAATCGATTTATAGAAAGCACAAAACAACTGTTGCGGTGTATGTGCAATTTTTTTCAAAAGGTGACAATTATAAGTCGCGTGATTTCCAGCTATCTGACAGATAGCGCACCATAATGGTACTCTTGCGCTTGGCCCCACAATGTTTTCAAGCTTAAGAGACACAGGACCTCCTCCAATCAAGTATTATGATAAATAGGGTAGTGATCCTTATAATGTCCTTTGCCTTTGCATTTTGTATTCCAGACTTCAGTGTGCACCTCTGACTGAGCATCCTTTCCTGTCATCAAACTCTGCAACTCCATGTGCAGACTTGTTAGCTACGACTGAATCTGTTTCACTCCTACATTCGTATCATGTACTGGCAAGGCTTCTAACCTCATCACGATCTCCACAGCCTCCGATTACATTCCTATCTTCTGTTGTGATAATCGTAATCTCCGATGAGGCAAGAGGGAGGCAGTGTACTAGTCTTTGTGTTGATCATTCGTGATCTTCATATTAGCCTACCGGATCAGGCATTTCAGCCTTTGATCAAAATCCCACGAGGAGTCATTTACCCTCTGTTGTATTTCCTTAAACGCAGTTACAGACTACGCTTGAGACTTAGGCTTATTAAACTCATTGTTCAATTCTTGTTGAGTCTCTGCCAACGTCGTGCCAGGGATATCTTCACATAACTTGATATACCAAGTCAGTGCCCGATCCTGTAGTGTTGTGACCAACTGTGCTTTCTTTATATTATCATCAATAATTTGATGTATTGTCCACACAACATTTGCAACAAACCAGAATTGTTTCGGGTCTTCGCTTCCCACCCCTTCGAAGATTGGCATTTTCATTGTGCTTGCCATGTTGAATGGTTGGTGCATGTGTGGGGGTGGAGGTGAAGGTGTAGGTGTATGCGGTGGAGGTGGAGTGGATGGGTGAGGTATCCTCGGGATACCCTGACTTACTATATGTAGCACACTTTGCGGTGTATTCAGAATAGTTCCTTCGTCATCGCTTGAAGAGGATCCTAACAACAGACTATACTCAGAACTTGATTCTCCGTTCCTTCTAAAGGGTTTTTCGCTTCGTGTAGTCCCAAACATGAAGGTAATGGAATAACCCTTTTTTCACACAACATCTTAATCCAAGTCTTCAGGGATTTTAAATACTTACCTTGGGGTCCCTTGAAGAACCTACACTCTGCTTCATTATAGCTGATGGTCATGCCAATCGCAAGCTCAGTGACGAATCCTCCTAAGATAGGATCAATCCAGTGATCAACAACTAGCACGATGTTATTTTTTGAAGCTTTTAGGCACTTCACCAGCTCTGGAGTCCACACACTAGGGTCGTCAAGCCTCCACGTACCCTAATTGTCCACTAATCTAGATAGCCACTCATGTAATTTGCAAGGGAAGAAATAGAAAAAGGCTTCAGTTTCATCTGTGTATAGGTATCTATTCAACCACTGTTCCTTGGATAACCGCGAGTTTCTATTCTCTTGAGCTGCAAACGCATGCAACTTCCGATCGAGCCACTTTTCAATTTCCTTCTTAGTAGGGAACCACTTATTCGACATCACACATTCCTCAGATAGATCCAAGTCCCAGCAACGAAACCATTTGTTGGCTTGATGGGGCTTGACCTAGGTTCAAGGTTATCTATGCCAACCAACAAAACCCTAATTGTTGGCCCTTTTGGCACCACCCTACATAGTGCAAGCTACAGTCTCACCCAAAGCAGTGTTGGGGATTTTAGAACCAGGTTCCAGAGGCATATGTGATGGTTTCCTAGAGTCCCTATGGCTTAGATCTACCTTCACGCACCTTTAACCCTCCCAAATAGATGAACGACATAATAGACACTAAACACTCAAACACCAAATAAACGACATAGTGAAACATTCAAACACCAAATAGACGACATAAGAAAACTCATACCTTAATATATCTCAAGGGATACTATGTTGTATGCACAATCAATCTAGATTAGCACGATATAACTTCACAACATATCAACTCAAACATAAATACTGTCATTATATCCATACCAATAACTAGCTAACGTGTTCACATCATAAGCTCATAAACAATTGTTATTCATGCATAGCAATCGCATATGCACAGTTAGTCTAGATTAGTACAACACACTATCACAAATAAGTCGACTCATACCTGAATGTCATAACACTAACCATTTGCATAGACAAATCCAACTTAGTATGATACATATAACATCAATATATTTATGTAAAAACCCTAATCATCAAGTTAATAATATATAACAACAAGTTATATATCATGTTAATCAACAACATATAACCTAATCATTAAGTTAACTATCATATAACAACAAGAAGTTAACTTATAACATACTCATCAATAACATATAACATAATCATCAAGTTATCTAACCTAAAACAACAATAGCAAGGCATACAACCACATGTTCCTATCATGCATGACTATCTGAAACATGTGCATATGACTACACTAATCAACTAGCATCTTTTATACATATAACCATAACATCAATAGAATGAAAGGAATACACACAACCATAATGCATATAACAATATTTAACCTACATACCTACATGCCCAACATACAACCTATAGGAAGACATGCTCTTGCCTCGAGGTCCAATGCTGCAACTTCGCTTTGATGATCTGCATCTCCTCCTCTATCTCAGCCAACACATTAGCATCATAACATACCAATATCATGATGATGACCTAAAATGCATACAAAGACCTCATAGACAACAACATTCACTATGAAAATGTATGTAGAACAACATATAGACACCGACATGCATAACAAATGCATATACAACCATACACTCACGACGACACATTCCACAACAACACCATCAACCTTCACATGGTGACATCACTACAACTATGATCAGCACCATGAAAATGAAACAAACACATAGACTACAAGCATAAAGAACACATATGCAACCAACATGAATGCATGACTAACACACATCCCATCCAGTCAGAGGGGTGAATATTGCTCTGATACCACTTTGTAACACCCTCCTCCCAGATCTACCCAAATAATTGTTCAACCGGGGTAAACATGTGATGAGAGGCTACTACAATGGGATTCACCCTCCTAAGTAACCTTAAGGAAGTGGAATCGATAGAAACACACCATACAAACCTTCCACATTAGCAACAGAACTCCAAAGAGCCATCCAACCTCTCAGATAACCAGCCCATGGGTCCCACTGAGTTTTTAGACCAGTTAACCCCCATACGCTCCCATGATATGGGCATGCATGCGTCCAAAAGACTCTGGACGCTCCACCAAAAACCTGTCAAAATCTTGCCAACTGATTCTCATAAGCCTTTTTATCAATGAGGCCTCTATTTTATTCATTTTCCATTATTTTTTTTCAATTTCCTCCTCACATGCAACCTATGACCTTTCACCTTCCATTTCTCCTAATTTCCTTTATTTTCATAAATAAATGTCAATCAATGCCTCGTGTCTTTCCAAAGCCTTTGTCAATTTCTTTAGCCATAATAAACCGAATGAACACCTACTAAAATGTTTTTCCCACCATTCAACTTGGAATACATGTCCCATGACCATGGTCTTACAATTTTTTACATGGATTTTTAACTAGAATTATTACACCATTTAAAAAAACAATTCTAAAATATAAAACTTCAATAGCACAAAACCATCTCAGGAGACTCATGCACCTTGGTGATTATTTTCTTGGAACTTCTTTTAAATCCCCGCCACCCGTTTCCCCGAAATCAAACCCTTGATGACTTACTCCTTACTCCCCCGAAATAAAGTGTCCTCTTCATAATCTTTCTGGGATATAGGAGACATATCAATATCAAAGCTCCTTTTTAATTGTCCCTTCCGAAATTCACTTCTACGAAACTTCACACACCTTATGCCTCCCATTCACCATATATTATAATGGTCCCTCCTCCTATATACCCTAGTTTTCAGTTAGGGCCATTCGTTGGAGCCAAAAACCACTTTGGTGCATGGTAATGGAATCAAATAACCACTTAAATAATGAGTGTCTCATTTATAGTTTTTTAATGTTAATTTGTGTTTTCCAATTATTTTAATTATTACTATTTTATAATTTCCTATTGTAATATTATTAATAAATTAATTTT
>APFE030743868.1:16930-32941 GCA_000404065.3 Pinus taeda
ATTTTAATTAAAATTATATATATAATTAATTTAATAATTGCAATTGGCCGTGGGGTTTGGTCTAGTGACAAGCGGATGATTTGCTAAGTCGTTCGTGCAGCTATGCAGGTCACGAGTTCAAACCCCAAGAATACCCGAGGAACGTTCAAGGTGGCCTGGGTGGCTAGAGGTTATAGAGGTAGCCGATGGGATTCGACCCCGTGTAACGCGAGTACGATACCACTGTCGTTGCCGATTCCTCTAGTAAAAAAAAATAAAATAAAAAAAATAATAATTGCAATTAAATAACTTTAATTATTCAGTTTATTAGGATTAAGATTTTTAATTAAATTTGCCTAATTTTCTCCACGCATGTATTTTTCCAGAACTATGACAATTTTGACACTTCAACTTTGGAGGCTCATAAGTTGAGTTTTACTTGGCAAAATTAAGTCGATGATGGCTCGTTAGAAAGATAAAATAATGGAGAATATTTCTAAAGTGGTTGCATGACCAAATTTGGTCGTTAACTAGGCCAAAACATTAGTAGAAATTTAAGCTCCGAATTCAAAATCAAAACTAATTTTATGAGTTTAGATTTTGCATTTTCATTTGCCCAAAGCCTCTGTTGATTATAGATCCATTCAATTCTGCCTTCTTTGGCCAACAAAATTTTTACAAGGATCGATGGGAAGCTCTTATTTATTTTTATTTATTTATTTATTTGAATTTTGATTGGAGAGGTTTGTTTTCCCAGAATTTGTAATTCTGATTTTTATTTGTAATTTAATTTATTTTTTATTGGTTTTTGGCAAAGAGAGCAGTTGACGAGATGAAGCAAATAAGATTTGAAGCAATGAGAAGGGACCAATAAGCAATAAGGTGCAGGATTGACAATAACAACTTCAACAATTCTCCATTTTTAGTTTTCATTTTGTAATTAAATAGTAGTTATGAGAATGAGAATAGGGGAATTCTAGATTTGAAACTTGGGGAGAAATTCCCTGCAAAGAGAAGGTTTTTTGCACCATTGTAGGAGTGATTTTTTTGTTGTTGTAGAGAATTGGCTAGTTTGGACCAGACTTGTGGAGATTAAAAGATATGTATTTCATCTCTAAAAATTTCATGCTATCATGAAATTTTCTAAGAATTTTATGTACTCAAAGGCTTTGATCAAATCTTTAATTCTTGTACACTATTTTTAGAGATAGACGATGATTGATCATCTGCATTTAATAAAATTTGATGCAATTATTGATCCAGATAAGTATATTTTTTTGAAGTTTTTCACTATTAATTATTGTTTAAATCATTTGAAAGCTATATTTTAATGTTGGATCTAATTTTTATCAACGAATTTGAATGGGTAACATGACATACTTATTAACTATTTAGCAAATTCATGTCAAGTTTATCTTGGTTTTAATAATGATTGTTTTATGAGAACTTGTTGGGATATTTTGACACATAGGAAATAATTAAGTACAAGTTGGTTTAGTGTATAGTTAGGTAAATTGTGTTTCTTTAGTATGTACTTTTTGTAACTTACAATCCGACGATCACGATATGTTATAGACATGAAGTGATCTGACGATTCATTCTCTCCTCGATATTACCGATACTTGATCCGTGGCTTGACACCCAATTCGTCCATGATCTCTATTTAAAGAGCATGGAGGGTCATTTGTTAGGTGACTATTAATGAGAGAAGCTGATTTAAATTTTATTTATTTTACATTAATAAATTGTCTGAAGTGGCCACGAGCTCAAGCCGTGGACTGTTTCCCTCTTTGAGGGTTTTAACCATGTCAAGAATACGAGTGTACTGATTTGTGATATGTTTGTGAGCAGTGTCTTTTGGTGTTATATCTAAGGAACTTACCCTGTAAATTCCTACATGGTATTAGAGCTATTCAAGGGCCGCATCTGTTGGTGATCCAAATCTAAAGCCTATATAACTGCATTTAACTGTCGTTTCCTATATCTACTATTTCTGACTAGTTTCGGCGCAAGCAGACTGCTCTATTGTGTTAGGAGCATTTGTTTCAGTGAGTAACCCCTTTCATTTCACGTGAAAAAGGCTTCTAGTAGCCCTAGCTACGTCATTTTTAAGATCTCGAGGTACACAACCTTTATTTGAAGTTATAATTATTTATGTCTCTGTTTATTTCAGTTTATAGTCCTCTATAATTTTTATTACCGGATCTGTACCTTTCATTTATGTGTATGCTTTTTTCCCCGCAACTCTATGCGATATGGGCAAACCAGAAACATAAAGAAATGATTTTTCTCATGTGTATGCTCTTTTCTGTTGCGCCTTAGTGTGATATCGGAAAATCAGAAACATTGATAAAAATATTTAGTTTTCAGCCAAATCTAACTTTAAGCTGTAAGGCTTGGATTACTTTTGCTTGTTCGTTTTGGGTTGCGTGGTTGTTATTTTGTTTTGTAGGCAAAAAGAGGTTTTCCAAGTAAGCAAACACTCCAAAGCTTCAAAAAAACAATCCTTCCTCCTTTCAAAAAATGACTAGTCTTTTAAACTAGCTAACTTGGTCCAAAGTTACTTTATGAGAATAGAGGTTTGGGAAGTCTTTCTTTTTTTGAGTTACTTTTTCAAAAAACATACGTAGCTTATGTTTTAAAGTTACTTTATTTAAAAGTGTTCTCACCCATTATAAAAAATGAGTCTCTTATAATTCTAAAGTCACTTTATCTTTTATTAAAGTTACAATTTAGTGGATAGTTCATAGAGTACCATTGTAAAAGTGATTTTCATTTATTTATAAAAGTGGGTCACATAAAGTAATATGTTTTTAAAGTGAACTAACTAGGTTAAGTTAAGGGGGGGATTTTCTTTATATAACATTATCATTAACTTCCCAACATTCACGTAGTTTGTCAGCATCTTCAACAACTTTTCTTCAAAAAGTCATAACTTCTTCATCTAGAAGCCGTTTTTAGAGTCATTTTTTTTTTAATCAGCCTAATTTTTCGAGATATTTCCACTGGAACACTTAAAGCTTCAGTTTCTTTTAAAATGGAAATTTCATGCCTAATTGTTATTGACAACACCAACTACTTCCAATGGTTATCCTACATTGTGGATTTACTTAGAAGTAAAGGTCTTTATAGAATAGCCTCAGGCCAAGAGTTAAAGCCTAAAGATGAAAAAAAACAATCCAAATGGGAAAATAAGCAAGATCAAGCATATGGGTTAATAGGGATGTCTATTTCTCCGAACCTTAGATTCCATATCACAAAAATTGATACCCCTAATGAAGAAATGAAACAACTCAATAAAGTTTTTAGAATTAAAAATGAAATTAGAGCCCATTAAATCGAAAATGAGTTGCTTACGTTGGGCTCCAATAATTTTTATTCCATTGAAGATTTTTTGTCCAAGTTCAAGACCCTTAGACTTCTCTTGGAAGGTGTTAAGGTTAAGAAAGAAGATGGTAGCCTTATCTATTCCATTCTTACTAAGTTAGGAACAACCTACTTTACATTTATTTTCACCTTCCATTCTACTAGAGAAGCTTTTATTTCTCAAGGACAATACTACAAGTCCCCTTCTTTTGATGCCTTTCGTGATTCTTTAATAAGACAACAAGAAAAAAATCTTACATCTTGGTCTTCTTAATACTGGAATCTCTTATAAGAAAGCCTTAGAAGACCAACAACAACCAAGTTCAAAGAATCCTAAGAATCATCATCCTAAAAGAATGGTCCTAAACCAAACAAGGGTCCTAAGCAATTTCAGTTTCAGAACGAAAAATCAACTCAACAAAATGATAAGACAACTAAAAACAAAGGGAAGAAGACTAATAGACATTGCAACTTTTTAATCGTGATGGCAACTTAGAATCCAAATGCTTTAAGAAGATGGAAGCCTTGGAAGAAGCAATGAAGAAGCATAACATCCATTTGGAGCACTCTTCAATTTCAACTTCATCTTCAGGAATAACACTTTTTTCATGTGGTTGTCAAGCATCTCAGTATGATTATGCACTAAATGTATATTCTTATTCTCATTCTCATGAGTGGCTCATTGATTCTGGATCTTCTTATCACGAGGAAAAAACAAAGCCATGTTTTCTTCTTTAAATTATTGTAACACCAAAAATATATATGTTGGTGATGATAGATCTCTTAGCATTGTAGGGACTATAACTATTCGTCTAGACAATGGTCAATTTAATGATTTATTATGTGTTCCCACCTTATCCTGCAACATTCTATCTATATATTAGGTAAATCATTCAAGTGAAGGTAAAATCATTGAATTTTCACCTCATGATGTTGTAATTAAGGACCTAAGAGATCCTAGACATATTTTAGCTACTAGCATTGCTAGTGATTCTACAAGGTTGTATATGTTTAACAACTTAGGGTCATCAACTCTTCCCTCAGTATTTGTTGTTCATAATGATGAAGTGAGCAAACTTTGGCATGAGCGATTTGGTCAATTAAACTATTACTCCCTTCAAAATCTATGCAAAGAAAATATGGTAACAATTCTTCATATGGTATCTTGCGGAGATGGTGTTTGTTCCGAATGTGTACTTGAGAAACATCATCGGAACTTATGCATAGTGATTTATGTGGTCCACTTCCAGTTGTTTCATTCTCTGGCTACAAGTATTTCTTAACTTTCATTGATGATTTCTCCTGACACAGTTGGGTATACTTCTTAAAACTCAAGAGTGAAATATTTAACATGTTCTTGGCCTTTGTTGAGAAACAATCTTGACATCAAATTATTAAGCTAAGATCTCATAATGGCGGAGAATATGTTAACAACAAATGCATCAACTTTTGCACTCAGCATGGAATTCAATTGCAACATACTATTCCATATACTCCATGGCAAAATGGTGTAACTGAAAGGAAGAATCACACCTTATATGAAATGGTTAATTGTATGCTTCAATCTAAAGGACTTAGTGTTAATTTTTTTACAAAAGTAATTAATTGTGCAAAATAAATAGTAAATCACACTCCTACTAAGGTTTTAAAGAATATCACTCCAGAAGAAGCATGGAGCTCAATTAAACCAGATGTAAGTCACTTTCGTGTTTTTGGAGGTGAAGCATGGGCCCATATTCCAGATGAGAAACATAAAGCCTTAGAACCTAAGAGTGAAAAATGCATTTTTGTTGGATATTTTGAAGATGTCAAACGATATAGACTTCTTCAATGTAAATCCAAAAATGTTATCATTAGAAGAGATGTGAATGTTGTTGAAAATATATCGGTCTACGAGCCTAGTTCCACAGATGTGACACCTCTATCTATCCCTTCTATTTCTGAAAATATTTCTTCTTCAGATGATGACAGTGAGGATGACAATCCTCCCCCACCTTCTCGAGATCCTCCTTCATCTCCTCAACTTCCAAAATAGGTTCGCACTACTCGAGATGCAATAGGTGCTCTTGCAGGTGATCCTACAGATCAACATCATACAAGTTCTCTATTTGATAAAGCCTCTTCTTTACTAGCTCAAGCTTCAATGAATTATGATTCTTACACCTTTGCAGAAGCTTCAGGCCATCCAGATTGGGACACAACTATGAATAAAGAATATTGTTCATTATGGGAAAATGATACATGTGACCTTGTTCCTCTTCCAAAGGGGTGAAATCTTATTATATGAAAATGGGTTTACAAAACCAAGTTTGGACCAGATGGAAAAGTTGATAAACATAAAGCTCGTCTTGTTGCTAAGGGTTTTTCACAAGTTGAAGGCATTAACTATAATGAAACCTTCTCCCATGTTTCCAAAATGAACTCTATCCAATTTGTTCTTTCCCTTGATGCCTTTTTCAAATGGGAAGCCAATTAGATGGATGTTAAATCACCTTCTTGCATGGAGACTTGCATAAATAAATATATAAGGAACAACCTCCTGGCTTTATACAAACAGACTCTAGCCTTGTATGTCGGCTTAAGAAATCCCTTTATGGTCTCAAGCAAGCCCCTTGGGCTTGGTATGCCAAAATGGATAACTTTCTTTTAGAAATTGGCTTGTCTACGTGTCATTATGAAAATATTGTCTACACCAAGAAAGTGGGTAAGTCTATTATAATTCTTATTCTTTATGTTGATGATCTTATCCTTACTGGTAGTGATCCCAGCCTTATAAACCATGTGAAGTCCGGCCTTAAAAAGCAGTTTGAAATGATAGACTTAGGACACTTGCATTATTTTCTTAGTCTTCAATTCTTGAAATCCAAAGAAGGTATTTCCCTTTCCCAGTCCAAGTATTCCTATGATCTTCTACGCCACTTTCACATGGAATACTATAAGCCAACTCCTTCTCCCTTTCAGTATGGAGCCAAACTTTCAGTCACTTGTACTTCCCCTGAAGTTGTGCTACCTTATACCGTCAGCTTGTTGGGAAATTTTTGTATCTGACCCATACATATCCTGACCTTTCCTTTGTTGTTGGCCTTGTTGCTCAGTTTATGAAAAACCCAAATGAAATTCATTAGAAAGCAGCTAAAAGAATACTTCGTTATGTTTGAGGTAAAGTTCAGTTTGGGATTCATTACAGTGTAGAAGAATCTCCTCTATTGGTTGGTTTCACTGATTCTGATTGGGTTGGTGACCCTGATGATCGAAAGTTTATTGCAGATTATGTCTTCACTCTTGGTTTTGGACCTATTACAAGGGTTTGCAAGAAACATATTGCCATTTCTCTTTCTTCAGTAGAAGCAGAGTATCATGGTGTCATTGAAGCTAGTAAGGAAGCCTCGTGGCTTCGTCAAATCCCATTAGAGTTTGGTTTTCAGGAGCAACATCCAACTACACTTTGGTGTGATAATCAAAGTGCCATTCAACTATGGAAAGATCCAGTCCAACATCAACACGTCAAACACATTGAGCTATACATGCACTTCATCAAAAAGCTCATGCATGACCCTGTTCTTGAAGTGCAATATTGTTCAATCAATAATCAAGTTGCATACATCTTTACAAAGGTTCTCACAGAGGTGAAATTTACTAAACCTTGATTTATGGTTGGAGTTCAGGAAGTTGTCACTAAGGGGGGATAAGCTCTAATGCCTCCTTCCTTCTCTTATTATATCCTCTTTGTACATCCTTCAATCCTATCCCAAGTTGTTCTTAAGGGGGGATGTTAGGATATTTCGACACATAGGAAATAATTAAATACAACTTGGTCTAGTGTATAGTTAGGTAAAGTGTGTTTCTTTAGTATGTACCTTTTGTAACTTACAATCCGACGATCACGATATGTTCTAGACATGAATTGATATGACAGTTCATTCTCTCATCGGTATTACCGACACTTGATCTGTGGCTTAACGCCCGATTGGTCCATGATCTCTATTTAAAGAGCATGGAGGGTCATTTGTTAAGTGACTGTTCATGGGAGAAGCTTATGTAAATTTTATTTCTTTTATATTAATAAATTGCCTGAAGTGTCGCGTTGGCTCAGATCGTGGACTGTTTCCCTCTTTGAGGGTTTTAACCACATCAAGAATACTGGTGTACTGATATGTGATCTGTTTGTGAGTGGTGCCCTTTGGTGTTCTATCTAAGGAACTTACCCTGTAAATTCCTACATAATTATTTCCTTAATGCAG
The DNA here is from genome assembly GCA_000404065.3 of Pinus taeda. Lineage (NCBI taxonomy): Eukaryota > Viridiplantae > Streptophyta > Pinopsida > Pinales > Pinaceae > Pinus > Pinus taeda. The sequence goes on from APFE030743868.1 coordinate 24,517, forward strand.
TCATATATGTTTTAGTTTGAATCCATTTTATTTGAATTTGGATGTATGTGCACCAGATATCTAATGATTATTCATCAGATAGCTAAATACATATACTTGCTTGAACTATTAATAATTATTGGAACTATTTCCTTCACTTATTGACTTCATTTTTGTTCCAAATTCAAAGTTGGTCCAAATCCCCTTTTACCTTGCTCTTGGTTGAGAGGGGGACTAATCCTTCTTTCAATCGAGATAGATTTAGGATTTATTTTATGTTACTTGCATATTTGATTAGATACACATTTAGTTTTAATTATTGCATTTTATAATTTCTCTTACATAGGGGAAGACTTTAGAGTGGCTTGGTTGAGCCATAAATTCAGCTTAAGGGTCACTTTCTTGCATGAGCTCTGCAAGAGGGCAGATCTAATGTCTCTTTTCTATTGCCAAGTAATAGACATACTATAAGCTAACAGAAAAGGAGAGAGGGTAACTGGACCCAATTGAACCAGTCATAACCACCATTCCAAACAGAAAAGGAGCTTACTTAAGGTCTCGGCCAGGTGGTCTCCCTTACATGTTGATGAGGTCATCTTTGACCATCAACACCATGGGAATTTTTATTATTTTATATATATATATATATATATATTATATATATTAGAGAGAGAGAGAGAGGAGAGAGAGAGGAGGAGAAGAGAGAGAGAGAGAGAGAGAGAGAGAGAGATTAACATAAATGAATACAAGATCATCAGGGTATTTTGTTGGTATCTAAATTCCCTCTGTTGAGAAGTGTAGCCCGAAATCCATTATACTGAACAAAAATTGAATTTTATTCTATTAAACAATGAAAGGAAATCTAACTATAAAATTAAAAGCACAACTATTCTACAAAACTTGGAATTGGAAATTATTCTAGAAAGCAATGACAAACAATGATATGTTGACAAAATTTCAAGTGGAAGAGCCTCCATGTCTTATCAAAATGATGAATAGAACAAACATGAAAATGAAAGCAATTCTTGGAAAATACTTCATGGAAAGTGTTTTTTGGATTTTAAGTTTATATTGAGTACTCAACCTGTAACAGACAAAAAAAGAAAGAAACTAAGCAAACTATATTGAAAACAAAGGATTCAAACATCTAAAGATATTAAAAAATAAATCGAAGCAAATAGTGAGAAAATGAGATTAAAATAACAACTATACTATCTCATAACTCCACAAAGGGGCCTCCTGGTGAGTGTGAGGAATTATAAACTCAGATCACTTAATTCAAATCACCAATTTCATGAAGAGTTGCGCCATATCAGAGATTACATTCATTGGGGGAAGAAAAAAGAGTTCTTCTTCATCAAATAGTTGCAACAATTACAAGTTAATATTCATAATTGACATTTGATCCCCCCTCCCCCCCAATCAAAGAGAGAGACTACACTTTATAGAGTTTTTTTAGCAACAATAAACTCAAAATTCCATTCATGAACTTTGTCCATGAGATTTCAATAAATCAGTTTGAAAATAAATTAAAATATATTTTAAAGGTTTCTAGGATCAAAGATCAGCCCATATTTGATCACACTTATCTCCTTTCCACGAATTTTCTAAATAATAGCTCGTTCCAATCCTTTTGGTGACTGGGCGTTCACTGTGAAATTACCAAACCGTTTGCTCATGCAATCTGCAAAATATGGTTCCAAAAAACCCCAAAAATCTCTCAAATGGCAATGGATTTGAGAAATCTGCTCATTCATAACCTAATTGGGCCCATGCTGAAAAAAATTCATGTTTTCGTTTTCCGAAATTCATTTTAATTTACTCAAAAAATGTGTTTGAAATTTACTGGTCAAAAATGCTGCATTTTTCCTTTGATCTTTTGCTGGAAGTCCACACATGTGAGTTGGGTGGAGTTTGACCAGTACAAATCCATATTGGAACTTATAGAAACCAAGTCCAAGTGTGATATTTCCTTCTAGAGTGGCGCTATTACCTCAACCATGGAGATAGTTATGAAAATTTGATTACACTATAGAAACTTGAATTGGCCAAACTTTCATTAGTAAACCATTCATAATTCTTCTTAATCTATTAAAAAATAGAGGATAACTATGTTAATTAACCACTTAGACATATATAGGCACGTCATGAAGAATTAATGTAAAAATGGTGGCAAGCGAGTGAAATGGTGTAATGGCTGGTTGGACGTAATAACACAATGAATGACAAAGACAAGTGAGAATGATGACAAATCAGTGACCTAACATCTCCCCCACACTGAGATCAACATATTTCTTAAAAATTTGAAATATAGCTCATGGATACTTCATTAATATCTTCAAAATATCTATTGACGCATCCCCTGATGATGGACTCACTTGGTAGTCCGAAATGTTGGTTTCATAAAACTCTATAACAAGTCATTCCTCCTCTATCTAAAACTATCCTTACCTGTATGGATTCATTATTTAATAACATTTTAACTTGTTTAATGAAGAAACATTCAAAAACAACAGAATTATGGATATCTAACCTAGAAATCTGGTTCTTGTAACATTGTTGCTCTTGTAACACTTGTATGCAAAAATGACAGTATTATTGATATGAATGGATGGATGGAGTGGATTTATGAAGTCAAAAAAATGATAAAAACCAAGTCAATATGGTGAAAAAAACAAATGAATTCTTCACCCTTGTAGATGGCTCATCATTTGAAAAACGAGATATCATGAGACATAATAGGTTTTAATGGGTTATGATAGATTCGGAAAGGCCATACAACATAAGTGAGATATATTTTCAATGTCCATATATTCTATGTTTTGTAGTTTACTTCAAAGAAACAAATAAAATGTTGCCTTTTTTTCTTTTGACAAGATCTTTCAAAACTGGTCTTTGATATAAGTGGCCTTGATGTTTTTGATCATCATGTTGCTGAAAGTTTTTAGACTTGATATGTAACGTTGGACTTAATGTTCAAGTATATAAATGTGTCTCTTGCCAAAAACCTCAAACCATTCCAATACTTCATTCTCAAAGGTAAATGCAATATATAGTACAACTAAAATGTAATAACCATGAAATGATACAGTAGCCCTCATTTGAAAATTAGAAGATAATTAATAAAGCACATCATTCAACTACCCATTTAACTTCTAATTATGCAATACCTCAAGTCTTCAAAGTAATCAAATCTTGGTCCTCCAGACTTGTTGCTTGATTGCCTTCAATTGCTAGAAAAATTATCTTGATGTCGACATCTCTTATAACTTTTGAGGTGACAACCTGCCTTAATGCCCCATGAAAATAAATTTGTATTCACTTGAATAATTTCCAAGCCTCTTCCAGGCATCTTACAAAACCATAAGCATAGGTTGTATTATGGCTTCATATTCTTTATTTTACTAGTCTTATTGATTCCATAATCAACTTTTAACGAGAAAAACTTGCCAAGCCGCTTCTTGAAATTGTCTTCATTTCCCAACTTTTGAATTCATTTATTGTAGCCTTGTATGCTGAGTTTATATTGCTCTCATAAATATTTCTTTTCAAACAGAGGAAAATTTAATCAAAATGAGTAAAAGTGAAAGGGATGGTTGATGGTATGAGTGATCTGCAAAATGAAAGATATGGAGGCTAATAATGGTTGATGGAAAAGTGGTTATTCATCATATTTTTTCTAAATTTTTAATAAAGTACAAATCCTTATGCAAATTTTTACCTCAAGTTTTCCTTTTGAAGAACTTGAAATGTTGAACTAGGGGTTGTAGATATTGGAATAAAACCATTCTACCAGCAAATAAATTCTTGAATCTTGAACTTTTGAAAATTTTGAAAATGACTCATCGTGCCATCTAATATTACACAAAAACATATGCCACAAACTTATTTTAAGGCCAACGTGAGTGCTTCAAAAGGGAAATGATGTATTTTTACCGTTTTTACTGCCATATGCCTTCAGAATCCACTTTTGATGAAGAAAAGGAGTTGTTGTGCAAAAATACCAAATTTTGTACTAATTGGTGCATAGTGGTAAAAATTGAAAATCTGTCTTAAAAACCCACTTGAAATGTCCTAGAAAATTGCTCTTTTTTGGAATTTTTCCCACATCTTACTCAATTTATCATACTCTAAGAAAACCCAGTATCTCATTATTATTTTTTTTGCTCCAATTTCTTGTAATCTTTTTCCCAAAACTGCCTCTCGAAAAGGCTGCTACAACAATAGCTGTAGAAATCGCAACTTTCCATGGTTGTCTTTGTTTTTCTTTGGAAAATTGTTTTCTCTAAGTCTAATATGCCAATTTGGGCTGTGTGATGTATGCTGAAGTAGAAACCATGAAACATAATTCATGATGACTTGAAATTAATGTAACTTTCTCAGAAATTGAAATGAAATGAAGAAGAGTTGTAGTAGTGCTTCATCATGTTGTTGTTGAATGAAAAAAAGATAAACATGCTGCCACAAAAATTCTAATAAAATATATTGCTGCAAGTTGTTGTTGATTCCATAAAACCATTAGTCTTCATCAAAACCAAAATTCATGGTACAATTCTTACCATGCGAATGAATGTGCCGAAGTCGAGCATGGAAATAAATGGTTGGCTTATCGATCAATGATGAAAATCGTTAACCAGTGCGAGACAACTCACCAATAATTTAAATGAGTGTTAAGGTACCTGAGTGCATCTTGACAGGGACGAATGAATGTGTTGAAGTTGAGTCACCTACAAGATCTGACAATCAAGAGACATTGTTGTATTCCCATTGTTGTCAACAAGAAGGCTTGCTATTGATGTGTGCAAGTTCCAAGGAACTCTAAATAATCTTTGATCTTGGTCCCAGATAAGTTGTTGAAGTCGATGGGACAAGATCTGTTGGAAGGTGGGCCTTAAGGAATCGCACATCAGCCAACTCGAGCATAGAACCAAAAATGATTTGAAGAAACATAATAAAAGATTGAAACCATCATGAAATTGCAAAAAATTATTGTGAACTTTGCTCGCGAGTTTCTTGGTTTGCAAGAAAACCCCAGGTCCAGTTGCGCTAGCAAGCTGCTTTTCACAATAAGATATTATTATTATTATTATATGTCCTACTATACTTGAAAAATAAATCTCGTTCAAGTATATGAATACTTACAATGGGACCATGTGTGTAACAAGATGATAGATAAAATCACATGCACGTTTGAAAGATACTCTTTGATATGTACCAGTATATGAGGGACCAGTTATCTTGATTAAGATGATGTCGAAAAATATTGAAGAATTGATCACTGGGATCCGATGACTGCCTTGAACCAAGATTCAATGTCATACTGTCTTCCTTGGCAACCTGCTATCATGCCATGGAAGTCTTTAGAGATGTGATCCCCATTCATAGAATCTGGTGATAGGAATGCATGAAACTTTTCAATAATAGGTTCCAACAACTTCTCTTCTTCAATGGTCATCCATGATTATTTGAACTTAGCCAAATCTTATTCTTTCGATTGTTGTTCTTTAATGGCAATTGAAGAATCATTTTGCAATACCTCAACATTGTAAGTTGATTGAGGTGTTTTATTATTGGGGATCTAAAATGGTTGTGCAAGTAGTTGAGTGGGAATGGATCTTTGGGGTGCTTGTGTGGTTGGTAATGAGAAAGGTTTAACTGGGGTCAACTGATGGTGAACCTAGTGTTGTGGTGGAGGTGAATGGTAATAATGGATAACATTGATATTGGTATTGAGGATAGCGAGGAAAAGATTGAGGATACAATGGAATTCTTTTGTAAGGCCCTTGCCAACCTTGTTTCCAAGATTGGTTTTGGGGTTGGGATTGAGATGGCCAAGGTTGCCGAGGCAAGGGTGTTTTCCAATTACTTTGAGATTGTTGTGCATAACGTGAATTAAGATCTTGCATCATACCAGATTGATGAGTCTGCTATGGTCTTCTTGAAGCTACATAATAGGATTGTTCTAGTGTTTGATTTTCTCCTTGGTAAACTGCATTTAACCCTGGTCATGATGGAAAACCTTTAGTAGTATGTGATCCTACACATATTTCATAATTTTTAATGTTATCAAGTGGACATTCATGAAAATCATGTTTCTTTCTACATTTAGGGCAAAATAGAAATGAAGCAACAATCTCAACTTTTTGCTTGTTTTGCATTATTATCATATCAATTTGTTCATTTAAATTACTAAGAATGTCTAGCAAATTATTAAGTTCAGTTTGACTTACCAATCCTAACGCCGACTTACTTACCCTTTCCATAATTGGATCTTGAGGGGATATTCCATACTTTACTTTCCTCTTGATATGTTCTTGCACAGTTCACAAGTTTCTTGAAATGAAAATTGAGAGACATCTCCTTTGCCAATCAAGTTAAGAAGATCAATCCATTCGTCCCTTATATCATTTAGTAGGAGATTTTTTAATGTGTCTGATCCTAAATTAAGCAATTTATATCTTTTGACATTATAAATAAATCTCTCCACTAAATCTTCTAGGCTTTCATCCTCTTTTTGGTTCATCTCAAAGAATTCATTTCTAAGGTCATGGTGTATGCAATAATCTTTATATTTTTCCAAAAATACTCTTTTCATATCATCCCATGTCCATATAAAATTTGTTCCTAAATTCATGAACCATCTAAGAGCTCTATCATTCAACGTTGTCGGAAAGAAATTCAATTTTTGAATGTGTAATGAGTGGCCATAAGATCTACAAATTATTTCAAATTCGAAAAGAAAGGTTTACGAGTCTTTTGATCTCATACCTTTGAAGTTAGGAAGTACGAATGGAGGGAAGTTCTTCATATGAACATTGATATCAGTTTCTTGAATGGGAAATCCAAAAGGATATTCCCCGTTGTCATCATCTCCATCCATTTCTTCAACCTCTTTTTTTTCACCTCTTCTTCTACCTGCAAAAATATAAATTCATGATGTGAAAGATGATGTGCCTCTTACTGCACCATGTGATTTAAAGGGGGTGGTAGGTGATTGAAGTCTTTTTGATTTTTTCTTTTAATGAATTTACCTCTAGGATGTACTAAAAATGAAATTAATCTTATGCAACTAAATGGATGCAACTAATAATGAGATTCAATTGAAAGTTAACACCTATGTATACTTCCCCAACAACGATGCCAAAATGTTGGGTAATTTAATTAACTCTTAAATTACTTGCATTTATATGTCAATCCGGGTACGTGAGCTTGCGAAGTATACATGCATTATATGTGCTAGTATATCTACTTTCAATTCAAAGAAACTAATATAATTGCACATGAGGATTTAAACTTGTTTATGATTAAGTTTTGATAAACATATGCACATGTTTTGTCTTAAAAGGTCAATGAATTAAAACTCAAAACTTCGAAATTTAAATGAACTTTCAAAGCAAACTACATTATCAAAACTTTGAGATTTATTCTAATTGGACAAGAAATTGAAATCTATTATATTGAACAAAAATTGAAATCTATTCTATTAAACAATGAACGGAAATCTAACTATGAAATTAAAAGCACAACTGGTGGGCCCCAGTATTGCAGCAATAATGATGCAACTCCTGGGACTCCCTTATTTAATTTTATCAACCCGGTAGTTCGTAACAAACTTAGAAGCAACGGTGCTATATGCACAAGTACTAGCTCTTGCCGCAATTGTCACTTGGTTAGCTGGCACAAGTCCGCTAGGAGCTTATGCCAACTTCTATGAGCTTTTAAAAGAAGCTTTTTAACTGATGGATGAAAGCTAACTCAAAGGAAGCTAATCTACTTGCGGAAAGAAACTGAAATCCAAAAAGAAACGCAAACCCTAATTCTACCAGCTAGTCCTACTGATGCAAGAAAGAGGATGCAAGCTACTAAAAGGAATGCCATTGACTTCTAGGAAGGTAAAATGCATGTGTCTAAGTTATCACTATCTGAAGAAAACATATTTTTGCATTTTTGAATAAGTTGTTAGAATTATCATGCATGTGCTTTTAACTGTTTTTTACTGTGCAGAGGTGGATTGGCGAGAGGAAATGCTTGGAGGAGGTTGGGAAAGTTCAGAGAGGGCCTTAGGGGGCCCTAACACCGTTCCAAAGAGTTTCACAGAGTTTGGCTATCAAGAAACCTCATTCATGAGCTTCTACAGGAAGTCTGCAGGGGTTCTACAAGATGTTCAGGAATTTCTACAGGATGTTTTGTAACTTTTCTAGAGGATGTTCAGAAATGGGATTTTGGAGCATGGATGGAGGGAAAAAGATGGAGGAATGGGTATGGAGGTGAAATAGGGGTGTGAAGAGGTCCAGGACTTCGGGAATGGAGCTGAGGAGTGGCAAGGATGGTGGGATTTGTTCAAGGAAGACTGAAGCAATGTTGCACAAAAATTAGGGCTTTGGGAGAAAATAGCAAACGTGAGGCAAGGATTCTAAGTAGAGGGCGGAGTGGATGGGGCTGATGG
>APFE030743868.1:41780-58648 GCA_000404065.3 Pinus taeda
TATATATATATATCTTTTTGTATTTTTGAATAAGTTGTCAAAATTATCATACATGTGCTTTCACTGTTTTTGACTGTGCAGAGGTGGATCGTTGAGAGGAAATGCTTGAAAGAGGTCGGGAAGGTTCAGAGAGGGCCTAAGGGGTCCCTAACACCCTTCCAGATAGTTTCACAGAGTTTGGCTATCAAGAAACCTCATTTGTGAGCTTCTATAGGAAGTTTGCAGGGGTTCTACAGGATGTTCTGGAATTTCTACAGGATGTTCTGTGATTTTCTACAGGGTGTTTAAAAATTGGATTTTAGAGGATGGGTGAGTGAGGGAAGATGCATGAATGGATATGGAGGTAGGATAGGGGTCTGGAGTGACCCATGGACTGGTGGATGGAGTGGTGAGAAGGTGTAGAAGGCTAACTTGGCTCAAAGAAGGTTGAAACAATGATTACACAAAAAGGTAGGGTTACATAGGCAAAAGGACATATGTGAGACGAGAAACCTAGCTAGGAGATGGAACAGTTGGCTCTGATGAAGCTTAGGTGGATGAAAGAGTGGTAGAGATGCTCTGTACAGTGTACATTCAACTGAATCAACAAAGTATTACAAGTAATCAAAGTCCTAGCTAATCTAATCTAACTAACAACAAATTGAATGAACAACAACTTTATTTTGAAAGAAAACCATATATATCAACTATGCAATAAAACATTTCAGAGATCTGAACACATAACTAACTTCTGCAAATGAAAACAGTACACTAAGGATTGCATGGTAAAGCAAACTAATGTTTTTGTTGGGACATCACAGTTACTTCAATTCCAGCCCCTGATCCAATGAGGGAGAGGTGAAACCAAAGGTGTTTGTTGGCCCTTTTTCCTTGTTATGGACTTATCAAACAAATATGAACATGAAAAGCTACTTTAATCATCAAAAGCAATCTAAATAAGAAAACAAGATTTAAATCTAACTAGCAGATTTTATTTTAGGAATGCAGCAAAGACACATGAAAGTAAACAAAGGAGGTATTGGGCACTTGAGATGGGCCCAACCCCAACAGCGACAGCCTCCTAAGAGAGATTTAGAGCTGGTGCAAAGCTGGATTCATCTTTATTGAGCAATAAAAGAAGAGTTACATCAAAAACTGTCCACAAGAGAAAGCTTGAAAAGGTGTTGAAATGCAAAGCTAATCTACTGACTAAAATCGAACTACAAACTAGCTAGCTTCTGCCTACAAAGTGACTAACTACTGGCTAACCAAAATTAGACCCTAAGCCCTCTTATTTATACAAATTGAGGACCCCAACAGTCCTCCTAAACTTTAGGGACTCGGCTGCCAAAACTTGTAGTTAATAGCAGTCCTACTTGACTTGCTTGGTTGCCCTTGTGATAATTGATGTGGTGGCCCTTGAACTCTGAGCTAATGGTGGAGAATTCGAGGTAAGGGCTCATAAATGAAGGGGACACCTTCCTACAAATCCTCTCTCTTGTTCCTCCACGAATTTGGCTGTCAAGTGTTCATTAAAACCTTTAATTTTGTCTCAAAATTGACCAAAAACACTGCACAAGGCACACATTAGACTTGTTGGCATAATGACTAACCCAATTCACTCTATTAGCATAAATATAATAAAAAACATGCAATAAACTAATGAAAATGGTGGATTAAGTCGAATTAGGAGGTTGGATGAGCCCATATAATTATCCATTTTTGGGGCTCATCAACAACTATTCTACAAAACTCGGAATTGGAAACTATTCTAAAAAGTAGTGAAAAAACAATGACATGTTAACAAAATTTCAAGTACAAGGGCCTCCATGTCTTATCAAGATGATGACTAGAACAAACATGAAAATGAAAGCAATTATTTGAAAATAATTCAAGGAAAGTGTTTTTGGATTTTTAAGTTTATCTTGAGTACTCAACCTATAAGAGACTAAAAAAAGAAAAAAAAGAAGAAGAAGAAGAAGAAAGAAAAAAAGAAAAGAAAGAAAGAAAGAAAGAAAGAAGAAGAAGAAGAAAATTATATTGAAAACAAAGAATTCAAACATCTAAAGAAATTAAAAACTAAACTGAAACAAATACTGAAAAATGAGATTAAAATGACAACTCTATTATCTCACAACTTTGCAGGAGACCCTCCCGGTGAGTGTGAGGAATTATAAACTCAAATGACTTGATTCAAATCACCAATTTTATTAAGAGTTGCATCCTATCAAAAATTACATTCAATCGGAAAATATTGAGTTCTTATTCTTCAAATAGTAGAAACAATTACAATTTAATATTGGTCATTGACACCTGATCCTCCCTCCCCTCCCCCACAAATCAAATAAGCTACAATTTATAGAGTTTTGAAGCAACAAGAAACACAAAATTTCATTACATGAATTATGGCCATGATATCTTAGTAAATCAGTTTGAAAATAAAATAAAATATATTTTTAAGGTTTCTAGGATCAAAGATCAGTCCACATCTGATCACACTTATCTCCTTTCCATGAATATGCTGAATAATAGCTTGTTCCAATCCTTTTGGTGACTGGGTGTTGACTGTGAAATTATTAAACTGTTTGCTCGCACAATCTGCAAAATAGGGCTCCAAAGAACCCCAAAAATATCTCAAATTGTAACGAAATTGAGAAAACTACTCATGAAGAACCTAATTGGGCCTGTGCTGGAAAAAAAACCACGTTTTCGTTTTCCGAAATTCATTTTCATTTGCTCAGAAAACGCGTTTGAAGTTGACTGGTCAAAACTGCTGCGTTTTTCCTTTGATATTTTGGTGGAGGTCCACACATGCGAGATGGGTGGAGTTTGACCAATACAAATCCATATTGGAGCTTCTAGAAACCAAGTCCAATTGTCATATTTGGCTCTAGAGTGGGGCTACTACATCAACCATGGAGATAGCTACAAAAACTTGATTAAATTGCAGAAACTTGACTTGGCCAAACTGTCATTAGTAAACCATGCATAATTCTTCTTAATCTATTAAAAATAAATGAAAATGATGTTAATTAACCACTTAGACATATTGAAGCACATTATGAATAATTATGGTAAAAATGGTGGCAAGTGAGTGAATTGGTGCAATGGATGGTTGGAAATGATGGCTTAATGTATGCCAAAGACAAGCAAGAATGATGACAAATCAGTGACCCAACAATAATCCAGTTGAGTTCAATTAAACTACTTGTGGAAGGTTAGTTGTGCAATGGGACAATAGTATGACTCAATGATCATCCAATTAATTGATCAATCAACCTAAAATAACCAGTGCATGCAAATAATTTGAGTTCCTAGCTGTGGTAGGAAAATGACCAAACCTTGGGAATTGGGCAATCAATTGGAGGAATAATTCCTAAAAAATAGGGGCTAATTATTTAGTAATTGTGCAAGGAAATAGGGGCTCAAGCGAAGGCATAAATTGACTAAATCTGGGTCAGAGCTTCTCATTGAGTAGAGAGATAGGTTATTCACTTGAAGGTTGAGCTTAGACTGAGCTATCAATTTTAATACATCACTATTCAATGGATTAATCCAAAGAGGCTTGAGGAGATTTTCCTAGTTGGGTTCTCCTAGAAAAAATATTGTCCATGTGTATTATTTCTTATTGCATGTATGAGATTTTTGTTCTAGACTGTGAATTGAATTTCATAGATTAGTAGAGTAGAATTGTGTCTCTTGATTTAGATTAAAATTTCTTGAGCAGTTGCAATTCTATCACCAAATTTCTATATGGTATCAGAGTGGGATTCAAATTAGAACATGAATTATGAAGCTGTTCCTAAAGAGGTTTGAATTTGCAGCTTCAGTGTAGTAGGATCTCTTCAAATTTGGGAGTATGACCTTCAATGGGCTGAGATTAGGGTATGCCTTGGAAGGTAGCTTAAATTTCATTTCACAAAAGGATCACATGGAGGTGGTGCTTGATGACAACAGATTGCTAAAATATGTCAAGACAAACATTGCAAAACCAACATCAACAGATGTCAAGAACCTAGCCCAATGGAAGAAATATGTAGCCAAGGCGAGGAGAATAATCTTGGAAAGAGTTTGAGACCACATTGCCTCAAATATCCATGGGAAAGAAACTCCTTCCACAATGTGGTAGACAATGAAATATATATTCCATAATAACAATGACCATAGTAAACTAGCCCTCGAAGGTAAACTTCAAAATATCAAGATGCAGAAGAATGACATTATTTTGCGGTATCTCGGAAAATTTACCCAAGTTCATGGAGAGCTTGGAGGGGTTGGTGTGAATGTTGTAGAAGATGACCTAGTAAGCCTATCTCTTCTATGCCTTCCCAAAATCTGGCATAGATACCAAGACTCAGTGAATGGGAGGGAGATATTACCAAATTGGGAATGCTTGTGGTATGATTTGGTACAAGAAGAGATCAGGCATTATTCAAGAGATGGAACTTCATCCAAGGGCGAGGATGAAGAAAAATTTGCATTGGTTGGAAAGGGAAAGACGAGTAAAGGGAAGAAATTTCAAAACAAACTAGAATCCAACCAAGGGGGCAAGAAGAGACATGTTCAAAATAAAATTCTTCAATTGTCATGAATTCAAGCATTACGCTACAAAGTGTCCACACAAAAAGTCTGGCAAGAAGAACTCAGGAGGAGCAACTGGTGAGGCATTGGCTTCACATTTTGAGCTATACTTCACCCTTATTGCATGTATGGCCACCACTATGATGGGGAGTATGTGGTACTTGGACTCTGGTGCCTCATTCCACATGACATGGTGTACAAAGTTTTTTCAGTTACCTAGAGGAGAAACATCTTCATATGCATATTAAGCTTGGGGACAATGGAAGGTACAATTCTATCGAGATTGGTATAGTAACCTTTTAAGAGGGAGTTGGGATCTCCTCTTCGCCTCAAAGATGTCATGTTTGTTACAGGCCTAATGAAGAACCTCATCTTTGTAGCAGTTTTGGAAGACCGTGCTTATGATGTGATCTTTAGCAAAGGGAAAGCATTCCTAAGACACATAGCCAATGGACAGGTGAATCAGATCAAGGTTCGCGTGAAGAACTTGAATAAAATGGATGTGGAAGATTATGCTACATTAAGCAGTCAAGTAGAGAAAGTGCAGAGCCACGATGTTAGCAAACTTTGGCATAGGAGATTGGGGCATTTTCATCATGGTTCCCCAAAAATCATGTAGCAAATAACCATTGGCCTCCCAAAAGGAGCACTTTAGTAGTAGGAAGTTGCAAAGTTTGTACCTTGCGGAAGTATGTTAAATCCACATTCCATGATCAAGACAACAAAGCACATGCAATCTTGAAAAGAGTCCACTTTGGTGTTTGTGGACCTTTCTCGATAGCCTCCACTGCGAGACACACATATTTTGTTATTTTTATTGATGATTTCTCAAGAAAGTGTTGGATCTTCTTCATGCAAAAGAAGTATGAGACATCTCAAATTTTGTAGAATTCAAGGCACTAGTTGAGAAATAGACCTATAAGAAGGTGAAGGCTCTCAGGAGCAACAATGGAGGTGAGTATTTTTCGAATGAATTCAAGGATTTTTATGAGAAATAAGGCATCAGAAGAGAGCTGAAAACGCCCCACAACCCGCAACAAAATGGGGTAGCTAAGAGAAAGAACCAAAGAATTGTTGGCGCTGCGAGAGTTATGATACATGACCAAGGCATACCACTGCATTTGTGGGCAAAGGCATGTAACACAACAATCTACTTGCAGAACTGATGTCCTTATCGGATTCTTGTTATGATTACACTAGAGGAGGATTTCTTGGGGAGAAATTTGGATGTGTCCCACTTCAAAAAGTTTAGAGCCTTTGTTTACTTACATGTCTCCAAAGATTCTAGGAAGAAGTTTGAGCTGACAATAGAGGTGGGATTTTTTGTGGGTTACACGGAAACTCCACAGAATTACCATGTGTACTTACATTCCCTCAAAATGACAGTTGTGTGAAGGGATGTAAAGTTTGATGAGGAGAAAATGATGCAATGCTCTCTTGAGAGGGAGCTTCAAATCCCACTAGAAGAGGATATTTTAGCTCTAAATCTGGAGCCTCAGGAATTTATGGAGCAACCATAAATAAAGCAAAGAGTGGAGACATCCACTCAAGTGGAACCATCCAGAGAAGGGAGAAAAAGAACCAGGGAAGTTGATAGATTAGTGCAGGATGCGAGGGATAATGTGGGAGCTTTGTCAAATTTGTGCAAGAAAAGGAGGTCACCTGAGAGGTACACTGGCTACATGGCTCTAACTAAATTTGTAGAGACTAAGACATCCTATTTTAAGGAATAAGTTGACCAACCAATTTAGGTTGATACAATGGTGGAAGAATATGAATCCATCATGAAGAACAATGTTTAGGAAGTGGTCCCCAGACTGACAGGTAAATTAATTGTGAGTTCAAGATGGATCTTCAAGGTTAAGCATCCAATAGACAAGATCATAAAGAAGTATAAGGCCATATTTGTGGCTAAATGATTCTCTCATGTTGATTGAATTTATTATGAAGAAACCTTCGCTCTTGTAGCAAGGTATTCATCCATTTTATTGTACTAGTTGCACAGATGGGGTGGAAGATCCACCAGATGGATGTAAAAACAACATTTCTCAATGGTGTTATTGAGGAGGAGGTGTACATCGAGCAACCAGAAGGTTTTGAGATATTTTATCGGGAGTCTCATGTGTGTAGACTCAAGAGAGCGTTGTATGGTATCAAACAAGCACCCCATGCTTAGTACACCAAGATCGACATTTATCTCACTAGTTTGGGCTTCACCAAAAGTGAAGCAGATGTGAACCTCTATCATATCTTGGTACAAGGTAAATTTCTTATCATTGTTTTGTATGTTGATGAATTAGTATTAACAGGTGGTGAGGAGTTGATCAACTCTTGCAAGGAGGACCTTGCAAGGGAATTTGAAATGAAGGACATGGGTCTCATGCACTACTTCCTCAGGCTGGAAGTACAGCAAGGTGATGGGGAATTGTTTGTGTCTCAAGGAAAGTATGCTAACGAGATACTACAGATATTCCGCATGGAGAGTTGTAAACCCATGGAGACACCTCTAGCGACCAACTAGAGGAAGGAGACTGCCACTTCAGGTGAAGAGGTGGATGCTACCATTTATCGACAGTTAGTAGGTTCACTGATGTATCTTGTGAACACACAACCATATATATGTTATGCAGTCAAACAATTGATCCAAGCTATGGTTAGGCCAACCAAGTTGTATTAGAAGGCAACTAAGCATGTCTGATGATACCTCAGATGCACTATCTAATATGGATTATGGTATAGACGAACATAGGGAGTTAAGTTGTGTGGTTTTACAGACGTAGATTAGGAAACGAGTCCATCTGATTGAAAGAGTACATCAAGTGGAATTTTCATTATTAGGTTCGCATCGGTTTCCAAGTACAGCAGGAAGCAAAGATCCGTGGTTCTCAACTTGGCAGAAGAAAAATACATGGCAGCAAGTCAAGCAACATGTGAGGTGATATGGATGAGAAAGATACTTGTGGGACTGTTTGGTCAGATGATGGAATGTTACACAACACTTTTTTCATTGTCCCTGTACTCCCCATTCCTTGATCCTGGAGGACCTCTACAATGAACCTTGCATGCTTTGCCTTCATGAAGAAACTCCCATTATGTCCCTCTTCATGAGTAGATAATTTCCCTTTTGCACCATTTCCCCTGAAACTTCTA
Source organism: Pinus taeda (assembly GCA_000404065.3). Classification (NCBI taxonomy): domain Eukaryota; kingdom Viridiplantae; phylum Streptophyta; class Pinopsida; order Pinales; family Pinaceae; genus Pinus; species Pinus taeda. Next base: position 49,491 of record APFE030743868.1, read on the forward strand.
TTTTTCCCCATTTACAAGGTTTGTGCTTATGACCTTTGTCTCCCTCGCACTGATGTGCAAAGATTAGCACTATTCCCCGCGCCGACCGATGTGACTGATTCGTGTTCCAGTTACGTCGGTCCTGTTATGGAAAGTTTTTTATATTAGAGTCGAAATTTCCAGCTCTAGAAGCTCTGTAATGGAAGTCCGATAAATGGTTTGGCCGGATGGGGTGAAGGATGATAGTTTGGGCTCCTTTCCCCTATAATGATGGAACTACCTCAAGGGATAAGTCCTTCTCCCATGAGAAGATGATCCATCTCCCATCCACATTTCCTATATAAACCTCCCTTCTTCCCAAGCAGAAATTAGTCATAGTTAGAGTGTTGGTTGAGTGTGAGTATACTATTGTGATTAGACAAGCAAGCTATTACTAGTTGTAGCCATATAGTTGTGTGAGGAAGAAGTGTGTTTGGTTTGGAGTGAAGCCTAAAGGGAAGGGCCTTTAAACTATTATTGTTTGAAGCCATCATGGAATGCTAGCAGAAGTGTGTGGGAACCCGGCCTTGTCAGAGGAAGACTGTGACGTCAAGATGAATGGTTGTAATCTCTCTTTGATATTAATATATGCAACTATCGATTGATTTCCTACATGTTTTGTAATATTACATATTCGTGTCTTAATGCTTCTTGACCTGTTAAGTAGGTTGAATTGTGATTTGTCTATTATTATGTTTGTGTGCTATTGTTGTTTACTTGTTTCAAGAGCTTGAAGAAGGAAGTGAGAGATTGCTGGAGCAAGCAAGCGAGGACATCATCAAGCAGGATAAGTGACCAAGAGGTAGGCCCTCTTGATTTATTCTAACCTAGGGAAATTTTCAATAGAATGTATCTATTGTAGTTAGACCTATTATCGGGCTAGAGGAATTTGTTCGTGTCCGCACTTATAATTTTACTTCACCACAAATTGGCGACTCTGATTGGAGAAGAGGATCCATATCCCATCCATATTTCCTATATAAACCTCCCTTCTTCCTAAGCACAAACTAGTCATAGTTAGAGTGTTGGCTGAGCGTGAATATACTATTTTAATTAGACAAGCAAGCTATTACTAGTTGTAGCCATCTAGTTGTGTGAGGGAGAAGTGTGTTTGGTTTGGAGTGAAGCCTAAAGGGAAAAGCCTTTAAACTATTGTTGTTTGAAGCCATCATGGAATGCTAACAAAAGTGTGTGGGAACCCGATCTTGTTAGAGGAAGACTGCAACGTCAAGAAGAATGGTTGTAATCTCTCTTTGATATTAATATATGCAACTATCGATTGATTTCCTACATGTTTTATAATATTACATATGCGTGTCTTAATGCTTCTTGACTCGTTAAGTAGGTTGAATTGCAAGCTATCTATTATTATGTTTGTGTGCTGTTGTTGTTTACTTTTTTCAGGAGCTTGAGGAAGGAAGCAAGAGATTGCGAGAGAAGCAAGTGTGGACATCATCAAGTAGGATAAGCAACCAAGAGGTAGGCCCTCTTCATTGATTCTAACCTAAGGAAATCTTCCATAGAATGTATATGTTGTGGCTAGACCCATTATCGGGCTAGAGGAATTTGTTCGTGTCCACACTTATCATTTTACTTCACCACAAATGGGCGACTCCACTGCGGAATAGTGTTAATGTTTGCACATCAGAGTGGGGGAGATAAAGGTCATTAGCGTCAACCTTGTAAACTGGGCAAAATAGAAGTTTCATAGGAAATGGTGCAAAAGGGGCATGATCTTCTCATGAAGAGGTACATAATGGGAGTTTATCCATGAAGGCAAAGCATGCGGGGTTCACTGTGGAGGTCCTCTAGGATCAAGGAACGGGGAGTACAACGATAGTGACAAAATGTTGTTGAAGGGGGGACTTGGATGAGATAAGAGATAAGGACCACGACATAATGACGGAGCTGTGGATACAATTTGAACAACAATATTAGAAAGCACTAGGAAATGTGCAAAAGAATCTACGCAAGTTACAGATCCAAATAGGTCGGCTACATGTGAGTGTGTGAAAAGCGAGCAAGATTCAAGTGAGCTTGCAGCAACCCAGCGCGATGGTGCTGGAGAAAGACAAGACTGTAGACTTCAGAGTGATACCTTTACTAGAAGGATCACTCCGCGCAGAGGCAGATGAAACAAACACCCAGCTAGGAAAGATCAAGGATGTGGGTGTCAACTTAGCCGCGCTGACTATTCAAACCCTCCATGCGCTTCATTAGGGGGTAACAGACGAGCTCAGGATTAGGCAACAACGTGCACAAGTAGTTATCAGTGTGTTAAAGATTAACAATGAGCAAAGTTTTGCAGAAAAGGCTCATGCACTGAAGGAAAAGGAAGAACTGGCCGCGCAAAGCCAAAGCTTGGAGGCAACAATTATATAGGCATGTAAGATGCTTCCAGAACTATACATTCCAGAAGATGCAACAGAAACCGTGAAGATTCAAAAGTTGGCTGCCGCAGTTAGAGAATTGAAGGATGAGATTGACCGAGTAACATTTGAATTCCAAATGAAGATCTCAAAGTCTGAGTTGAAATTGTAGCCAACCACTTTGCCAGAAGTACGGGAGAAGTGCGTAGCATACATTAGGGAGAGCATGGCCACTTTGGATGCAACAGTCATAGGTTGCACACTAATCTTCGAGCAGACAATGGAACTATGGACTACTCTGCAAGAGGACCCAAACTTGTAGAAACTTGGCACAGATATCCAGGAGATGCAACAAAAGTTTGATGAACTCAGGGCAACTGTGAGCACTTTGGTGCCAATCCAACGCTTTGCTCGCTTAACAGAAGGAAAACAACTTCAAACACAGATTAAGGAGCTACAAAGGAAAGAGGCCATCTTACAGGCCAGCATATATCCATGGACAGAAGATGCAAACCAACTTATTCTGTCAGTCCAAGATAAGTTGAAGACACTCCAGCAAACACAACAAACGATGTGCCTTGCGATGGAAGGCCCGACTACAAAAAAGCTGGTAGAGGAAGTGCAGCAGGTCGTGGTGCAGGGTACTGTTGACTTGTAGGTACTGAAGATGGAGTTAAACAACCTCCACATCAAGATAGATGTGCCAACTTATTGACTCGAGGGCGAGTGACCCAATTTGTGTTATGGGCCTGTTGGGAAGGGGTCCCTAGGGTCAATTGAGTACATTTTGTAGTTTATTTTTGTAACGAATGTAAAGTCTCTGTGAAATGTGAAAGCAGAGCACGAAGCTAGTAGAAGTCAAAAGGGGCTTTAGTCCCTTAGTTGGGTAGGTGATAGAGTTTTTTTTAGACCCGCCCATGGTCCGTGAACCATGGTATTGTAAAGGAAATGCTATATAAAGTTGAGTCATGTGGACCATGGTATTGTAAAGAAAATTCTATATAAAGTTGAGTCATCATGAGTCTTAGTTATTAACTTTTGGAGAAGAATCATTGTAAGGGAAAGGTGCTAAGGTAGGAAATGTTTGTTTCATGTACTTAAGTGAAAGGGGAAGACTATTGCAGCTGAGAGCCCAGAGACCTTGGTAAGTTCATAGGCTGAGTGCACGGGCCCTTATAGCTGAGTGCGCAAGGAGAAGAAGTCCATAATTGAACACTTATGCTAATAAAGACTGCTTGGGGCCGAAATTGATGCATTTGTGTCTTGTTATTTACTTTTGATAAGTTTACATATCGTCGCTCTGTGATATGTTTTATATGAATTAATGCTCGTTTACTGCGCGAAACTAGTGGATCTGTAATCTTTATGCATGATAAGTACAATTAAGTACCTTCGTGAAGATCTGGAAGTTGTTTAGATAGATTTGTAGTAGTCATCTGTTCAGTAGGGTTAAAGGTGCATGAAGGTAGATTTAAGCCATAGGGATTCTAGGAAACCATCACACATGCCTCTTGATGTAGAAACCTGGTTCTAGCATCCCCCAATACTGCTTTGGGTGAGACTGCAGTCTGCACTATGCAGGTTGGTGCTGAAAGGGCCAGCAGTTAGGGTTTTGTTGGTTGGCGAGGATAACGTTGAACCTGGGTCAAGCCCCATCAAGCCAACACTTGGTATTAGATTGAAAAGGTAATATTTGATGTGTTTACATAACTAACAGTTGGGTGATGTGACAGTGCATAGTAAGACTCAATTACAACAAGGAAAAGGTAAAAGAAATGAATTGGGTGAAAATTCCTTTGGCTATGTTTGGAAACTACAATTCCAAACAAATTAGTGATTTGCATACATCACATCTTTTTAACCTTGAATTTGTCTAACATTATGATGATACGTGTTATATTCATAAATATGCATTTGACATGTGTAACAGTTGGTTCTAGTTATGGCTAGATTCGTCAAAGGATTGGAGTCCCTTGAGAGATGGCGTGGATGCATTCAACTGCAAGCAATATGCTTGGCACAACAAGGTAAGGTAAATGGTGTATTGCTATGTTTATTTATGCACTGACAATTATGTGTTTATGGCAATATTATGCAGGGGATTGTACAGCAAAGAGATTGCCATGAAATTCCAAAGAAGGCTCAAAATGAGATTTTCTTTGGAAGCACTCGGAACCATGGGGATTGTGTCATGGTGTCTATTGAGAGTCTTGTGATTTTGTTTCTTTGTGCTTTGTTTGTGCTTGATTTTCAACTTTGTTTATGTCTAGTGTATGGCCATACCACTTTATTTGTGATGTTGTATTGCTATTGGTTTTCATGGTTTCCTCTTGTTTGTTGTTTGTTCTTTCCTTTTATGTTTTGATACTTGGGACTTGGTTGGGAAATAGGAAAGATGATGGAGTTCAAGGAGAGATGAATGAAACCTAGCAGGTAATGGAAGACTTGAATAAAGCTCAGTGCATGATTAAGGGAATGTGAAGGTAAGAATATGACATTCGATTGGATTGGTTCGACCCATTGGTGTAAATGGACAGTGGCAGTACAGTCATGAGAAAGGTAACTGGAAAGGTAAAGTAAATAGATTTGAGGCGTCAGATGCCTTGGCTATGTTGGGAGTCATTGTTCTCAATGTTGCGCATATTTTTAACAGATAAAGGGAGTTTTCTTAACCTAGACCTTATGATATATGTTAATTATGTTATGATCATTATTATGTTGATGTTTATACACGTATGTATGTCATTGCCTGATAGGATCATGATTGTTTTATGATAATGTTTATGTATATGTATGTATGTATGTATGTATCTATGTCACTGTCCGACAGGTTGTTAGGGATCATTCTTGAGGAGTAATGATTGCTTATGCAGGTGAATGGCATGAAGAGGTTCATGGTCTTATGGGGAATCAAGTGGGGAGAGTAGTCATGAAAAATATACGAGGTCGATATCATGTAGATATGAATTTATATAATATGTTTGTATTATGCCTATGTTTATGATATGACAGGTAACTCTGAGGGATACATCAATTGAATGAAAGCAGTAAGATCTAGGGCATGTTGGGATAAGCATGGAGAAGACACTAGAAGCAAGGTTGCTTGGTAGAGATAGTGTGGTTTTGGATGTGTGTACTTATGTTGTGCATATGTTGTACATGTTGCATCTGTGATGTTGTGCGCATGCAGTGTTTTGTATGTATAATGTGTGTACATGTTTATGCAATGTCATGTACAGTGTGCTACCGATAGTGTTGTGTGAATGTTGCATATGCAGTGCTATGTACACACGGTTCCATGAACATGTTATATATGGAACACTATGTACATATGGTGTTATGTGCATGATTGTATAAGTGGTGTTGTGAGCATGTGGTGTCGTGTACACATTGTACAGGTGGTGCGGTGTACATGTGGCGTTGTGTACACATTGTGCAGGTGGTGTTATGTACATGTGATGATGTGCACACATCGTGCAGGTGGTGTTGTGTATAGGTGGTATTGTGTACATGTTGCACCTATGGTACTAGTGTACATGTAGTACTGTGTGGATGTTGTACATGTTATGTTGTGGGCATGTGGTACTATGTATGTGCATTGTGTAGTTGTGGTATCGTGACATGTGTATGCGTTGTGTTGTACTCTGTGTACGTATATGTATTATGTTGTGGTGTACACTGGATGTAGGAGTATGCGTTGTGTTGTGTTTTATACTAGGTGTAGATGTATGCATTGTATGTAAGGTGTATGTACATGTATTGCATGGTGTTGTATGTTGTGTGTAGTTTCATGTGTGTGATGCACACTATGTGTATGTGTACATGGTTTAAGAGAAGGCATTGGGTGTTTGTCAGGTGTGGCAGTCGATCTGGTGTGCATACAGAATAAATACAAAGGTAGAAGCTAAGGATTGATTAAAGGATAAGTATAAGTATTTTATTTCAATTTTATTATGCATGTGATTTATGATTCTGCTTTATGATGGTTACATGTGATTTATGATGGTTGTGTTTTAAGCTAACCTGATGTTATATGTTTATGCATAATCATTTGGTCAAATATGCTAGTTTGACTTGTTGTGACAGGAAGTAAACAAGATTGCAAGTGTACCTTATTGACGAGCTACCAATGAGGTATGATGTGAATTTATTTCAATTTCTTTTAAATCTAATGGAAATTATGTGCTTGGTACAAGAAAGCATGGGAAATGCCCTGTTGGGTGGTTGAAATCGACTGTAAGAATTAGCAGCAACAATGTGTTGAAGGCTCGAAAATCTATGCCTACAACATTAAAAGGGAGGCCACCCAGTTGGGAACTTAGAGCAACTCATTTTTTGTTGAAATGGTGGTTCTGACTGGTTAAACTAGGTCCATTTACCTTCTCTCTATCTCCACTAGCTTAAAATATGACTTTCACCTACCAATAGAGAAGAGACATCAGATCAATCCTCTTGTTGATTAGGCAAGAAAGCGATCCTTAAGTTAATCTGGGGCTCATTCCAACTAAACTTTTCCTCTTTGATAAGAGGACTTCTAGAAATGCAGAAACTAAAATTAAAATGCATAATTTAGCCTAAGATACATTTATCATAAACCTATCTCGATTGAAAGAAAGAGTAGTATTTCTCTCAATCAAGAGCAAGCTGAAAGGATGGGAAAAGAAGCATGTCAGAATTGAAATAAGATAAAGGAAATAGACCAAGTAAATAGTTCACAATATCTAATCCTTGTTAAAGAAGATATAAAGAAATAAATGTCTAATAAATAGTTATCAAACACTTAACTGTAAATAACTCCAACTTCTAATAAACATATGAATAAGAAACGAAAGATTCATGCCATGATACTGAAATGGTTCTAATAAAATGACATGTAGAAAAGCAAGACATCTATAACTTTAAATTGTTAGATAGCTAGCCAGCCTAAAGAAATAAAAGTTTGTTCTTATACAATTTACAATTTTTCAAGGCGCATTTCTGATTAATCCTGCAAGATAGCTTGATCAGATTTTAAACGGGCATATCAGATAACATTTAACAATAGTGGTAAAGCCAAACTAATATATTCATACAACAGAAATGTATTTGAACTCTGAAACATTTATTTACAGTAACAGATGCCAACAATGACAGAATTAAGTCTTATTATAAATATGAATCAAGTTACATTAACCTCAGAGAATTACAGTAATGAAAATCCCATGTTGCCAGGAAACTCAATTTCCTGTATGCAAAGAAGGCTCCAATCCCAATGCAGTAGTGCAAATGAGACAAAACTTCCTCCACCAACAAGCTATAAGTTCAAGTATTATTCTGCCTCTTCTCCTGGATTCAAATCCCTCCTAATGTAGCCCATCGATGGGTTTTTATACATGATTTAGAAATAATAACAATTTCCCCGAATCTCTCAATCAACAAAGTTATTAAAACACAATTAAATGGAAGGATTGCTTTGATTGGGATCTAGAAAAACACCGATGGGACAGTTAAGAACAAATTCCCCAATTTAGTCTATACGGTGCTAAAATTAACCCAGTTGTTTTCAACAACTTTCTGCTAAAAAAGGATTCATTTTCTGCCTGGAGGAATTTCATTGGATCATTTTTGTTTTCAGCCATATATCGGAAGCCCTCTATCAAAACCAAAATCAAAATTAGACATTATATACTAAAAATAAAGTAAAACAAACTTTGAACAAACTCTCATTAAACCCGAAATCAATATATATCACGACTTTTCTATTAATAAGATAGTGACCCGTGGAGGTGACAAATGGTAAGCATTGACACACATCAGAGAAATATATATCGGAGGTTTAACATAGTCACACAACAAATCTTACGATATATGGGTGTTACGAAGCGGACGTGATATCAATCCTTAAACCATCATTTATATTCCCAACTTTATAACTAAGTGGCTTTTTAAAATTTAGTGGCTATAAAAGTGGATGAAGGATGATACACGTGGCAAGAGCTAAGTGGTATCAAAGGTAAGCCCATCAAAACTTTTTATAGTGTGCGCAAACAAAAAACATCGATTCTGGGAGGCTCCGTTATGGAGTAGATGCGGTTTCACATTTAAATATTTTTTAAAAACTGTATTGGGTCCAAATATCAGAGGTGAATGGATTATCGAGGGTTTTACAAATGTTACCATTTAAAGTTCTGATATATAGGTGAATGTGATATTTCGATTAGACCATCGTTAATATGCATATCGGGTCCGAATATCAGAGCCTGGTAGATATTGGAAGTTGGAGGGGGAGGCGCATTGGAATATCGGTGATGGAGAGATTATCAGAGACTAGAGTGTTAGGATATTCCGACACATAGGAAATAGTTAAGTTCAACTTGGTTTAGTATAGAGTTAGGTAAAGTGTGTTTCTTATCGTTGTACATTTTGTAACTTACAATCCGACGGTCACGATATGTAGTGATCCGACAGTTCATTCTCTCCTCGGTATTACCGACACTTGATCCGTGGCTTGACACCCGATTGGTCCATGAATTCTATTTAAAGCGCATGGAGGGTCATTTGTTGGTTAACCGTGCATGAGAGAAGCTTATGTAAATTTTCATTCTTTTATTAATAAATTGCCTGTAGTAGCCACGTTGGCGCAGGCCGTGGACTGTTTCCCTCTCTGAGGGTTTTAACCACGTCAAAATACTGGTGTATTGATCTTTGATTTGTTTGTGAGTGGTGTCCTTCTGGTGTTCTGTCTGAGGAACTTACCCTGTAAATTCCTACATGGTATCAGAGCTATTTGAG
>APFE030743876.1:15009-51177 GCA_000404065.3 Pinus taeda
TTTCTTATTATTTATGAAGAAATTAACAATTAAATGGAATTAAATGATAAAAAATGTTTATTGGGAAATTTGATCATAGAATTGATTTAAGATGGATCTAAGCTGGTGATAATTATTGCGTCGAGAGTATTACTTATTATTAGTTATGTTTTATGAAGGAATTAATATATGACATGGAATGAAATGGTAAAAAGGTTGTGTATTAAGAAAATTGATCTTGAGATTTTTTCCTGTCCTGTTCACGCACCTTTATTTCTACTTTGATAAACCCTAGACATTTTCTACAACCTTTGTTGGCCTCAAGTTCTAGAGGTCCTACACCATCCCCCCAAAAACAAATTCAGCACCTGACATTACATCCTTTAATGCATTGATAACTAGAAGTTCATGAACCCCTCAATCCAAACATCCAGGTTTGCAAAGAAGTTGGATTAAATACCAAATATCTCAATCCATGTGACCCAATCCCGACCAATTTATATTAAGATAGTGGAAATAGGGTTAGTATGACAATTTATGGCCATTTGTTCCTCCTCAAAATCACTTAACTCTTGGATTGATAAAAAATTGTGGTTACTCATCTCATGCCAATTTTGACCTCTTTATGTGGCCAATTTTTCTTTAACTTCCTTCTCAAACATAAGGCAAATCAAGGTCTCATTTTCCACAATGGTACTTCATGGGCGCCTGAGGTTTGTACTTAGATTAATGGTGTCTAGATTTTAATCCAAAGAATGGTGTACCTTTAGTAGTTCCTATTTGGGTTATGCTGCCCTTCCTTCCTTTTCACTACTAGAATGATAAAACCTTCAAATCTATAGGGAATGCGTTAGGTAAATACATTGATCATGATGAGCCTCACGAAGGCATGCTTTCCTATGTCTGAATCTATGTTGAAGTAGATATGGATAAAGGTTTGCCTTCAACCATTCTCCTCTCTTTATATAATTGGTCCTTCATTTAAGAAATATATTATGACCAACTACATTTTAAGTGTAAACTATGTCACAAATATGGACAGTTTGCAAGGAATTACAAAAAAAATCAAAAGACCAACAAAATCAAGTAGAAGAAGTCAAGCAGTGGCAACAACCGAAAAGGAAATGTGGGGTAGATAACCAAAATGAGGAAAAAAATTCTCAGATAATTCCAAAATAAACCCTTTCACATTAGAAGAGCCCAAGCCTCCTCTTCAAGTGAAAATATGCTCGCGTCACCTCCTCAGAATAGGTTCAACTCTCTAGAATACTTTAAAGAGGAAGGATAAATGCAGTGAGGCACAAATTAAGGAAACTCAAAGTTATTGAGCAAGACAACCATGAAAAGGGTAATGAAGAAATGCCACCATTAGAGGAAATTCCTACTGTGGATCAAAATATGGAAGAGATGGAATCATGAGAGGAGGAAGTGCTTTTCTCCCTTAAATCATAGTGTCAAAACCTAACATTTTGTATTGTATTGGAGGATGAGAGGTTTGAAGAGGAATGTGCAAAAGAGCAAGGCCCAAGTCATGGAACCAAGAAATTTGGAAGGAAAGAAAATAAAAAAATTATGAAGGAACAAGAAAATAAAGGCAAAACATCAGGAACATAGCAAAGAATATATGTAGCCTTCACTAGATAGGTTAGAGTGAAGCGAAAAGAAGGTGTTCCATCCCTTATTTATGAGCGATAAATATCTCAAAGTAACAACTTGGGAGTTCAGTAGATCCATGTGCAGTTGAAAAATTTATGCCTCGAGATGTAGAGTCTAAAAGAGGACATAATAGTCTAACCAGAAGCACATGAAGAGGTGTGGTGTGCGGAATGCAAAGCTCAGGGACATGATAAATACCATCTCCCGGTATTCGTGAATTACCTCGCAGTAGGGGGACTTATGACGTTAATATTGGAAGCACAAGCAGGACAGAGCACGGCGCCGACTTTGTGGTGCGCGATTTGTCAAATAGGGGGAAAGCATGCTACAAACAACTTCCATTTGTTGCAAAAGTACATGCATAAATCGTAACAGTTGTTATGTAATTTCTATAGATCAGTGGGACATGATGAGCACACATGTAGAAGTTATGAGCTAATGATGGATAGAACTCCCACCTACAGGGTTCAGTCGAAACATGGCCCCTAGACTAAGGAGCAGGGATGGCGCGAACTGGATTCCAGGGGCGCGGACAAGGCCTAGATGGAGGAGGACCTGGGAGAGGTCACAAACAGCTGATATGCTACAATTTCAGAGGGTTGGGACATTATTCCCACAATTGTACGAATCTGACGCGTCCATCATGTCTTTAATCTACCGTGTTTGATCATGATATGGAAGATTGTCCTACACTGATAGCTAGGCTATGCGAAAAGGGAGCGCTACCACCTCCCCCGACTCAAAACCTACAAATGATGAGGTTTGAGCCACGCGAGGACGATATAAATGTGAATATTGTGCTCCAAAGTGGAATCATGATGGGAGATGATAAAGGAAAACAACCTGAAGAAAGTACTTGGGTTCGAAAAGCTTCGACGAAAGAAGCGGAGTTTGATTTGTATCATGCTTAAGAAACCTTTATGGAAGCTAAGAAGAGCTTCGTTGATGCCTCCACTTTAGGAAACAAAGATAGACCGTAGCTGGAAATGGACCCATCAATGCTCACAATGTTCCTGTAAATGTGCATGAAGATACTACATGACAGTAAGGCTGTAAAGGGATTACAGGAACTCATTAACATATGCTTTGGGACCATGCGTAGTTCGAAAGATCAGAAAACACAAGACAAGAACAAGAAGAGAAATGAGGTTAACTGCGCAGATTGAAGAATATGAGATGGACCAAGTAATTTTGGATCTAGGGTCGGATGTGAACGTTTTGTCGAAGCAGACATGGGAGTGCATGGGGAGGCCTACGCTGCATCGGTCTCCTATTCAGCTGCGCATGGCGAACCAACAAAAGATAATACCCCTGGGGTGATTGCAGGGAATCACTGTGGATATTGAGGAAACGAGCACGCTAGCAGAATTTGAAGTGATATAGATTGTTGATGACAGCAATCCCTATCCCACGCTCTTAGGAATTGATTGGGCCACTGTCATGAATGGGGTGATTAATCTGAAAAAGCGCAAGATGATTTTTGGAAAGAAGTCTCTGCATGCAATAATACCATTGGAACTTGCTAAGGGATTGGGCTACATTGGGCCAGTGCATGGCTATGAAAGTGACGATGATTGCATCTACAAGATAATCACCCGAGAGAAAGACTGGGTAAATCCCACTGCAGATGGACAAATTTCATGGGAGCGCTAAATCTCCTGTACTTCAAATTCAAATGAGGAGATAGAGTGATGGCAGAACCGATTACACAAGGTAACCACATTGAACTGTAACATGATGACAAGATTGTTGCAATGCGTATCAACGGAAATGAGAGATTTACCTACTTACGATGGATTAGGAGAGGTAGATGCTTTCCTAGACCAATTTGAGAGGAAGGTACCAGAAAAAAAATGAATCGAATCCTTGAATTCGGTACTGTGCATTACGCGGGCAAGGTGGTGGGGTACGAACAAAGGAAGCTTTGATGATTGGGGCGCTTGTAGGAGAAATATGCACACATGGTTTTGGAAAACTAGAGGGCGGTCGGTGTGTAGATACAATGGTTGGGATAGTCTGCACGTGCATCAGTCCAAGTGGGCACATGCATATGATAAACAACCTGTGTGGATGCGCATAGACTTTGCAATGGGAGGTACGATCAATAAGCATGTGTTGGGGGGGAATGCACGATCGGCTCCTCAAATTGGAATGATAGAATGTGGAAAGAATGAGCGCGTAGATGGTTATCCACGTGGAAGCCTTTAATAAGGTGTCTGAAGCACTGAACAAGGTATGCAATTAGTAGCGAAGTGATTGGGACCTGTACATACCAGGAGTCCTATGGGCTTATAGGGCGGCATACAAGAAACTGACATGACAGACGCCTTCTAGGCTAGTTTATGAAGCAAGCGCTGAAATATCGATGAATTATATCATGCCTAGTCTTCACATAGTAGTGCTCACAATTATGACAGATTGCGGAGCCCTGGAGGAGAGGCTCGCACAACTGGAGGAATGCGAAGAAGAATGGTTTATGGTAGGATTCCATCAGCAGGTAAAAAAGAAACGCAAAAACGCATGGCATGATTGACATATCAAGTTGCGCACTTTTAGGGTGAATGATTTGGTGCTGTTATATGACAGCAAATGTAATAAATTCCTAGGGAAACTCCAAATGCATTTGATGGGACCATATGTTATTAATGAAGTCACAGATGGTGGTGCGGTGTAGTTGGTGAAACTGAATGGAAAACTCTTCCCAGGAAAAGTAAATGGTAGTTGATTGAAGCCCTACACAGGCGGCCCGACCATCTGACCAGCCATATGAAGTCCAGTAGGCAGTGGCTCTGCGTGCTACCAACCTCACAGTGGTCCAAGCGGAGTTGGGAGGTCTATGCGCGAAGATCTCCACACCGACAGAGTGACTCGAGGGCAAGTCACGATGTTTATTTTGGGGGCTGGTTCGGTGCAGGATGCCCCAAGGCAATTTTTCTAGCTTAAATCCCAATTTTTGACTATGTCTGATGTAAATACTCCGTGAAGTATGGGCGCAGAGCGTGATGTCGCAATTGAGTTACAAGGTTGTCCGCCCCTACTTTTTGTAATGTAATGTTAGCTTGAGAGTTCTACCCATGGTCCATGGACCATGGGATTCTATAAATAGAGCGAGGCTCTAAGTGTAAAGAGATATAGATCCAGGTAAGATCCAATAATGATGAGTTGAGTCTTAGTGGAAGTGTAAAGTCATGCTTTGGGTCGTCGAAAAGGAGAAGGCTCTGCAACTGAGTGCACAGAGGCCTAGTAGTCCGCAGCTGAGTGCATGGACCCATACAGCTAAGTGCGAAGGGTGAGTCGAGTCCGTAACCATGGAGAAATTAATAAAGAGAAGTTTCTTATCATTCTATGTGTCTTTTTCCTATTTTATGCATTGAAGTATCTTGGGTATCAATTACAAGTTTACTGTTTATATGTTACGCAAACTTATATGAATATGTTGGATAAGAGAATATAAGATAAGTATCTATTTCCACCAAGTTAATTAACAGTTATAAGAAGATAAGTAAGATCCACAATTTAACTTCAAAAAAGAGCACAGATCGTTGCCTTAGCAGCACGAAATCATCTCAACCCCTGATTAGGGATGAGTGAAGGCAAATATAACGAAGCGCAAAGGCCTCCCAGGCCAAGAAAGTGCGTGAAGTAACCTACATGAAGGTATTCACACTTGGACTAAACCAACCCCTTAGACATCTCAAGGGTGTGAAAACATGGTTCCAGCACCCCCCTATACTACTTCGGGTGAGACCTCAGTCCGCGCTCCACGGGCAGTTATCGTAAGGGCCAGTAGTATAGGAATTTGTTTGGCTAATTAACTCCGAACCTGGGTCAGGCCCCATCAAGCCAACAAAACACATCTTGGTACTATTTGAACAAGCGGACAAGGTCCTACCACTCTTTCTGCATACGATATGTACCAGGATTGACAAACTTTGGATCTTGTTATGTTCCCAGGTTTATCAGTTCATTCCTCATAGTGGAACTGTGGGTCTTTCTGTTCCTTGGACCCTGAAAACATTCTTGCAAGTCATAAATATTTTCCAATGTTGCCACACCTTTTGTGATAAGGTGGCATTTCTTGTCACTAGCTTTTGATTGTAGAGAGCGCTCCTTCTCATCACCATCTATCGCTGCATCTTTGAAGATGTCAGCATTAGCCATGAAATGTGGTATCTTTTGATCATCATTAAACACGCGTAAGTTAGTTATGTTGTCCGAGATAGATGGTTTGTCCAAAATTTCAATGGTAAATCTATCCCTAATTGGTGACATTCTCGAAGCTGCATTTGCCAATGCATTGGCAACCGCATTACATGTACGTGGTAAAAAAATGATGTTAAATGCTTGGAAGTTTAAGATTAGTCACCATACCTATTGTCGGTAAATTTTGAGATGCAATGATAACCAGTGAATGGTGTTACATATCTTCCATACCAATATCTCTGAATCACCTACCACTTTGAGTGCGACCACATTGAGTTTGATGGGTTTTTGCAAGCCTAACATGAGTGGTTCATACTCAGCAACGTTGTTCGTGCACTCAAACTGCAAGCGACTTGATACTAAATTCTTCCTATTTTAAGGGTCGATCAAGACACACCCATATCCTGATCCGTCAACGTACATGGTCCACAACTTGTATGTACACAGCTCGCTTGATGTGCTAGTACTACTTCTAATACTGTTGTTGCTACTACTGCTACTATTGGTAGAATGTGTTGTACAATTTTCATTACCATTAGTTGGGCAAGGAAGGAGTCCCAACTACATGTCTGGTGGGGTTGGAGCTCGCCGTGCAGGATAACACCCCAATGCTGTTTGAAGGAGGCAGTTGCCAAACATGAGTTATGCGAAGGCCAACGATTCATTCTCACCATTGAGGGGAGTGACATTATGCTTCATGTACCTCTTGGACACTACCCAGATTTGGTTGCATTTTCCCTTGTACAGAAGCCACATGTGAGACCAATATGTAGCAAAGTATTCATCTATCTTGTTGGACCAGTCTCTGCTAAGTAGTAAGTTGTTTGCTTCTGGGATGTCCACAACCACTATGTTGATGCATTGGTGGACTCGAACGTCATGAGATAGTCAAATGATCATGTCTTGTAGTTCACCAATGGCTGGTACCGATCATCGATCCAGTTTGATGATTCACACGGATGTCTCACTCCATTGTGCATTGATCCTTTTAGCAATGGAGAGTGGCATGAAGGTGGTTGCCATGCCAAAATCAACCAAGTAGTTGTGAACATTGCAATTGAAAATTTCAAGAGATAGTAGGAATAGAGGGAAACCTGAGTTTGCTTCTTCTATCCAAAGTGTATTGCGCATAGTGGAAAGTAATCCGGGAGGTATACTTTCTCCCTTGATGGTAGAGGCTACGTTGTCCATTTTTTTCTATCCCAATGTGCACAGTAGGATATCTCACTGACTCTGGATCTTGGCTAGCTCAAACAAACTAATTTTCACTCCAGTTTTCTTCATGTCATCAACAATGTTGTAGTCTAGAGGTGGTAGACTTACCAAGGTGTCCAGGGTAGAATGGGTGTTCGTGTTGTTTGGGGTAGAATGGGTGTTTGGGGTAGAACGGGTTTTTCTGTTGTCTAGGGTAGAAGAGGCATTCGTGTTGTCGTGGAAAGAAAATAACTTAGGATCTGCACATCATTTGACTTGGAACATAGGCTTCTGCATAGTTTTGGGAGTTAACTGGCTTCTTCTTGATGAAGTGATTTTCTTTCTCTATCTGTGCGGATGACTACTTGCAAATGTGTTCGTTTTCCATTGTTTGATTTTGGACACTTCAGTGGTCAAGCTCTTGATAAGGCGAGTCATGGTCTCAATATCGGTTGCTTCGTTGTCTCTACCCTTGCTCGCCACTGCTTGGGACTTCCTTCTCGCATCCTTGGAGTCATTTTATTATTCATCGTCCTTGATGACTCCAATTGTGCGTAGGTCTTTCTCAACAATGATAACCTCTTCGCAGTTTTCCAGGAGAGTTGGTTTCACAGCTCACTTGATGAACTGTGCAATGTTGGTTTGTAGTGTGGATGTGTAGTAATCAATAGTGATGGAGTCATGAGGTTTAGTGTCTGCTACAAACTTGTTCAATACATGTGTAAACCTCTGATTGAAGTCTTTTCCTTTTCTTTTTCCTCCATCTTTAGGCTTCCCAACTCTTTGAGTAGCATGGCTGGGGTCTTGTCATCAACGAACTTCTCAAGGAACATGCATTTGAATGAACTCTAGTTTTGTATAGAGTTTGGTGGAAGGTTTTGATACCATGCAGTTGCGTGACCATCCATGGTACATGGGAAATATCTACATGTTATGTCATCATATAGTATCTCAAGGGTCTACAAATGTAGGTAGAAGTTTTCCAAGTGGTCTTCTACCTTCACCGTGCTGTCAGGGTCAAACTTGATGTTCATTCTCTTAGCTCACTTTGACATCTTGTATAGAATAGCTAGGAGAGCTAATGGACCCTAAGTCATCCATTCCAATTTTGGGTCAGCCATATCTTCTTCCTCGTCCTCTCCCTATCTTTTAGAATTTGATGGTTATGACTCTGAGTCCATTGGTTCGTCTCCACCTGTGCCAACTCAGTTTCCTTCCCCTCCGCCTCCTATATCGGAGTTTCATCCCAAGATCACAAGAGTGTCTTATTCACCTTTCTAGAAGACCAAAGGTTCCTCTCCATTTTCAATAGCTTCTACCAGACCTTCAATTGTGGTAGGGATTGCTTCTTCAACCAATGATACAACAACTCCTGTGGGAGTGGATTTTGGCTTCCTTGACACATATGGAAGATGTTGTATGCCTGGGATCAGTCTGACTACTTTCGCGAACTGGTGAGTGATGGGACAGATGGATCGAAGTTGATGATACAAAATCTTGTGTTCAATCCTGGGAGGTGAGGAGTAACCAACTTTAGAGTCGCATGTGGGCGAGAGGTAGTGTGAGTTATTGCCTTGACCAGATGGTTGATGAATGAGTGTGAGGGGATATTCATCCATATACAATTTCTTGCCCTCCTTCTAGTGCCAGAAATGTTGACGGTGCTGGATCCGCCAACATTTAGGGGATCACCCTAGTATGAAGTCCCAACTAGACCTCACACCCTTTAGTGTTGGATTCCCATCCGGTATGATGGCCTGATTGCAATTGTCTTAAGGATTTTCCTCAACTCTTGCTTATCAAAACAGGAGAATGGTTTGCTTTGTCTTTGGGAAGTGAGGTTCACGTGCCTAGTGATTGCTAGTGTTACTTGTGTCAATGGTTCTTTCACTTTAGAGGTAGAGGGTGAGAGTGAGTCCCAACTCGGCTAGGAACACACAACATAACATGACGTGCACAACTTCCGGAGGAGCAGTCCACACAGATGCGACAGTCACAAAACACAAGGTAATATAACATGTACATCACCCAACGGATGAGTCCGCACGAGTACAATAGTTGTCACAACAAGTTTTATGTGAAAGTTTTGTCTAATGTCTTGGCGATAGCCACCACGGGCGAGACAACATTAACAACATATACAACACATTTTCATTAACAGATTATGTATTATAACAAGTGAAATAGTTCAATTGTTCAACACATGTTAAAGCAACATGCATTACACGTGTTCAATATTTGTCTTACAACACTTACAATACATGTGTGAAAAGGTGATGGCCTATTAGGAGGCTTCTGAATTAAATGAAAGTTACAAGACACATCGTTACACCATAAATCACTAACCCCGTGCGTGATGTGTTGGAGACACTACTTACTCCTCAAAGGAAATATTACAAACTCTCTTGGCTATGTGGGAGGAAATGAGGTGAAAATTCCTTTGCATCTACAAATGAGGGGGTATTTATAGCCAAGAGTGAAACTGAACCTTGTGGCTATTCGACTACCCTCATGACTGTTTGACTTCCATGACTTTTTGACTTTACATGACTCTTTTTACAATAAGTGCGTCTCTTAGAATTCCACGTTACATTACATTTTTTGACAACATGGCCCATAGTAGAGATGTGGGCGACATGGCTTGACATGACAATGTTGTTACATTTGTGCTGGTGTTGGAGTGCATGTCGAGCTGTAGCGCTGCTGGGTGATGGATGTCTTTATGGTGTGTCACAGCTTCACCTCCGCATGGCAAGGTGTTCAGAGTCTTTGATGGTTGTTGGTTTTCTTGATGTTGCCTTGGCATGTTTCTCCTTGCTTGTATGTTGGAAGGCTTGACAGATTCGTCTGTTCGCGAAAGGTGCATGTTTGTCTGTTCATCCATCCATGAGCACATCTTGTATGTTTGCTCGTCCTTCCATACATGAACACATCTTTCCATGATCATCCATTCACAAGCACATCTCTTCGCATGCATCGCTCCTTCGTCCGTTGGTGAACCTATCCTTCTGCATGTGCTCCCTTCGTTGATCCCATTCATCATTGCGCATGTTTGTTGGTGTCCCTATACCTACAGTCACTCATCATGAGACAACATCAAATCCAAAAACTTCCTAGTCTTCTATGACACATGATCATTTCGGATGCAGGTAATCGAGAGAGGAAGTAAGGTTTTGAGGGGGGATGATGGCTACGGGCACTTCTGATGAAAATTGCGCAAGATTTAATGGGTGACGAAGATGGGAAATCCAATTTAACAGTGCCTATCCATGTGGGTTTGGCTCGGCTGGAAGGCAAAACTGCGAAAATTTTGGGAGGGGTGGTCCTGGTGGTAGGAAGGAAAGAAATAGAATCTACATGTTTTCCGAAACAAGCGGGTAGCAGGAGCTTGACAGCAAAATTTATGCAATTTTCTGGAGGAACAGGTCGGGTTGCATGGAGGATAAACATGTAGAAATTCCGCTATTTTTTGGAGGAACTGGTCGAGAGCCTGGTAGCCAAAACTATGCAATTCCTACAGGGAACTGGCAACTGGTTTCTGGGTCACTAGCAGCAGTAACTGCGCAATTCCCAAGGGGAACATGCAGTTAGTTGTCAAGAGCTTGGCAGCAGAAACTGCACAATTCTTGGAGGGAACTGTTAGTCTGTTGTTGGTGAGAGAAATTGCACTGATGCTAGGAGGTCGGCCTACTGATCATCTCTGTGCAATTTCTGAGTTGAGCAGCTGGTCGATTGTTGGAAGGACTAACTGAAAAAACCATGCAATTTTCTGAGGGAGATAAGGATGAAAACTGGGTGTCTATTTGACCTCTCTAAGCAATTTCCTTAGTCAGCAGAGTGGGCAAGGTCAACAACCTCTATGCAATTTTTATGGGGAGTCAGTCCCTGGGTGGTTTCCAGTTCCAACTCTCCGGGTGGCCAACATGACGGTTGATTTAATTGCTTGTGGGCATCACAGCTTGAAAATACTTGCTTGGTGCTTCTGTGCTTTTCTGGGTGACAGTTGATCGATTTAATGGCATGGTGATGGTCCGACTATCAAAGGGGAGTCTGGTCATCAGAACTTCAACAAAATGACTAAGTGCATGAATGAGTGAAAGATGCAAATGTGATCTTAAAGGCACACACCCACATGACTTGATGACGAGATGACTCAAGCCAACTAGACACACATGTTCAACATGACTGACTGATGGTCCAAGTGACAAGCATGACACTCGTGATTGATCATTGATCAACTATGACGATGCTTGTACGATAGTGAATGTGACTCTGTGTGTGAGTGCGACAGATGCTTTCACAGCGAAGACACACAGTACACACGAAGTGAAGACTTTGCACATTACCAGAACATGGTCGCAAGCATGACTTTGAAATCAACATGCAAGACTTGGTGAAATGAACTGCCAAGGTGAATCCTAATACTCACATGAGCTCACATAGTGAACTTGAGTGTGTGCAGTCATCAAGTGAAACTCTTAAGGGAGTCTCTGAAATTGGGTGTAGGCCAAAATTTTGGAGGGTGGTTGTAGCCACCACAACATCTTGGTAAGAATTGCTTCAATTAATTTATTAGTGGATTCCACCTCTCCATTTTCTTGTGGATGATATGGAGTGGACTTCTGATGTTTGATTTTGTATTCCTCCATTATCTTATGTACCAATTTGGATATAAATTGAGTACCTTGATCTATCACAATTTCCCTTGGGAAACCAAAAAAAGTAAAAATATCCTCAAAAAGAAATGAAACCACAACATTTTTCAGTAATGAAAGGAAGTCCTTTAGCTTCTACCCATTTTGTAACATAATCAATGTAGACAAGAATGTTCCTTTTTTGTCTTGATGGTGGATTAATTGGACCAACAAAATTCAGAGCCCATTTCTTGAAAGATTCACTAAGTACCTGAGGTTGTAGAGGCATTTCATTTGAAGGAACATGTTTCCCCATTCTTTGACAAGTATTACATCTCTTAACATATTATTTGGCATCCTTAAAAAGGGAAGGCCAATAATATCCTAAGAGAAGGACTTTGTAAGCAATTATTTTATCAATGAAGTTTCCTCCACATGGTTCATCGTGACAAGCCTTTAATATATCTAGTACATCATCTTCTCTTACATATTTGTGAATGATTAAATCATGTCATGTCTTGTATAACTCTTCATTTATCCATGAATTGGATGCACTCATTTGAATAACCTTTCTTTTCTCTCAAGGAGACAAATATGGTGGTAACTTCCATGTAGCCAAATAATTAGAATATCTGAAAACCAAGGAGATTTAATAGATACTGCAGAAAGATATTCATCAGGAAAAGTATCTTCTACACGAACATCATTATTATCATTTTTAATCCTAGATAGAAAATCAGCAACTGTATTTTGCTTTCTAGGTCAATCCAAAATAGTGATATTGAATTCTTGTGACAACAATAACCATCTTGTAATTTTGGCATTAGCGATTGGTTTATTCATTAAATATCTAATTGCAGAATGGTTTGTATGTATGAAGGTTTCATAACCAGTGATGTAATGTCTGAATTTATTGATAGCATGGACAACAACTAAAAACTACTTTTCTGTTACAGTGTAATTTAACCATGCAGGAGTAAAGTTTTTACTCGTGTAGTAAATGGCATGAGTTAAATCTGTTTGTCCTAATACATCTTTTAAAGTTGTATAAGAGTCATCCATCATAATGTGAAAATGTAATTTCCAATTTGGTCCTCTTAAGATGCGTTCTTTAGAAATCTTTTCTTTGAATGTTTCAAAATATTTTTGGAAATCATAATTCCATATGAATTCACAGTATTTTGCGAGAAATTTGAACAGTGGAGAGGCTATTTTTATAAAAAAAAATTATGAATCTTCTATAGTAACTAGTAAAACTAAGAAAACTCTTAACACCTCTTTGACGGGTTGGAATTTATAATTTAGAAATAAATTCTACTTTAGATGTATCCACTCTAATTCCATTTCCTGAAATATGGTGTCCTAAAAAAGTTTCCTCGATAAACATCATAAAAAAAATTCACGACTTAATGAGATATTTTCTTCTTTACATCTAATGAGAAAATTTTCCAAAATTTTAAGAGCTTCTTCAAAGGAATTTCGATAGATAGTAACATCATCCAAATAAACTTCCACACAATCATGAATTAGATCAGATAAAATTTCCCTTTGGAATGTTGTGGGTGCATTACATAACCCAAAAGGAAGTACTCAATAAGCATGTGTTCCCATGGACAAGTAAATGTGGTTTTATCTTGATCCTTTGGAGCTACGTGGATATGGTTATATCCACTAAAACCATCTAGGAATGATAAATATTTATTTCCTGCCAATGTATTTAAAACTTGAACTATAAAGGGAAGTGGAAAATGATCTTTTAAAGTGGCTTTATTCAATTCCCTATAGTCAATGCATACTCTATATTTTCCATTCTTTTTAGGAACAATTACTAATGGTGAAACCCACTGGCTGTCTGATATTGGATAAATAAAATTCACATTTAACAATTTTTGTAGTTTCTCTTTAACAATCTCTCTTAATTTTGGATTCATTCTTCTATGAGGTTATCAGGCGGGTTTGGCATTTTATTTAATATAGATATGATTTATACACGGATTGGGATCATTTCCTTTCATGTCAGTGTATTCCCATCCATAAGTAGAGGAATTTTCTTGTAACATTTTCATGAATTCTTTCTTTTGAAATTCTTCCAGATTATTATTGATATTCAAAGTTTTTTTTGGAAAGATTTATATTAAATAATTGCCAATTTTTTCCATAGAATGTAAAGACAAATGTCGAGATGATAAATATTCAATATTACATTGTTCTTGAAAATTTTGATAAGATTCACAATATGAGGAAGACTCATTATTTTCTATTAAATTCAAAATCTAATCTTCTTCATCTATTTGTGAAGTGACAAAGATTGGTCATATATCAATATAATCTTTTATCCATTCTTCACTTTCTACCTCGTGGCATGGACACAACCATTCATCAAAGAGGATCATATATGATAACTCATCATCTTGTCGCAGTCAGCCATCTAAAAGAGACATGCATATCATCATAACGATGTCACACCACTTCGCAACCTAGCATTTTTGTGATCTGAGTCCAAGGTCTTGCGCTCCAAGATGACCCGATCAAAGTACAGATTCTAGCGTGCGAATAGATGTGTTGATGTCGAACATGCTAGAATGTTGCTTGATTACCATTTAGTGATGTAAACTGTTAACAAGTGTGAGAGAAACCATGAATAATGACAATGGCCCTCAAGGTACTATCAGCACAATTCACGGAATGTGAATACAGGAACTCAAGATGAACACCCGTGAAATCACTCGATTGAAAGACAATGATGTGAACTTGTCGTCGAGTGCGAAGAACTTGCCATTAAGGCATGCAAGCTCTAAGGTTCTGGAAGGGAGTCTCTCGGTCAACTTCCCAGATAATGAGTTGAAGTCGATGGAAAGCAGCCATGTCGAAGGAGGGCCATAATAAATCCCACATCATCGACGCGAGATGAGAGGATGCAAAATGATTTTTGGATGATATAGAGAAACAGAGGTAAGTGTAATTGCATAAGGGCAACCCTTGAACATATCGGCGACACAACTGGAAGTTTGTTAGCTTTTGGATCCATAGGATCGGTGGTCATGATGACATGAGAGAGATCAAATGGAAGGCAAAAATGAACAACCCAAACCTAGGAGGGTCAACGATACTAAGGAGGATGTCCCAACCTGACACGAAGCAAAGAGTGTCATGTTCAAGAGTAAGTTGCTGACACAACTCGATAGATTTCAAATTTTCCCCCATCATTTCTGGAGAGCACCTATTACACAGTAATTTGTCACCGACTCTGCATTCCCTGATCCTGGATACTGCTGGTCCATGTTACTGATATCTGTTATGTGTCATGTTGCGAATTATGCGTCATTACCTTCATTGCAATCTCAAGAAGAATGTCTCAATTCATTAACCCTAAAGAAGACCCCTTTTTACCTAAGGTTTTGGGTCGTCGCGAGTCAGAAGTTATCCCTCTCATGAAGATGGTCAAGTTAATACTAGCCCTAGCGAAGTCTTCACTCTGTCCCTATGTTGCACCTGCGACGAGCCAGATTTGGCAAGTTTTTCAACAACTCGTCAAAACTTCGAGATGAAATTGCATTCTGGGAGTGTTAAAGATGCATTAGATAGGGCCTTAAAACCAAGACTTAATTCAAGATTAATTGTTAAAATTTATTGAATGAACTTAAAAATGCATTGGAACCTAATGCTCACATATATAGAGGTCTAGGCTAGAGACATGTTCTAGCGTCGTTAAACCTAGTCCCTATTGTTTTCACTATGGTTGGGTGATTCCTCATTTTGTGATACAATAGATGCTAGTACATATTTGTGCTCCCTATACCATCGCGTATATATTGGGAGGCCCCACTAGGTTATCATCCTATTATCGATAGGAAGCTGAGTCTATTGCCTTACAAGTCGTAACGCATTGAACATAACATTCGAGAAGATTGATTGCCATACAGGAAGTCCTTGGTCATTTCTCTTTCATTTTATCACCAAGGTGTATATGCAATTTTACGATTTATCTAGTCAACCTCTTGCCTAGAATTCCAGAGCCATCACTTTCGTTCCTTTTCGACTCTTTAAAAGTAAAAGTATCATCTGATCACTTGTCCTTTCAGGGTCATTAAACTTCGAAGGTGACTAGATTCATCTTTTGTCCTTTTTCTCGACTCTTTAAACATGAAAAATAAATGTTTCGTTCCAGTGCCATAAAATTTATTTGTTCACAATAACATTTTACCTGTTAATCTTGGCCACATCGTGATCACATCTTGGAACATTTTTTGCAACCCTATTGATTATATTTTTTCTCCCAGACTTTTGCTTTACACCATCCTGGCGGACTCACCGAATCCATCGTCCTTACCAGGTGACAAAGAGCCCCTTTCTCCTGTCTCTTCTAAGGTATCATCTATTACTAGTACTCTTCCTATTATCCCAAGTGTTCAGCCTCTTGATCTCGAGCTTTGGGTAAGGAACCTTTTCATATCAATTGGACTCCTCCCAACGTTTGGGAATTTTTAAACGAGGAACTCATGTCTACTCCTCCTGGTGCTTTGATTTTCATGGTTAGTTCCGACATGGATGAGTCAAGTCCCATTAGTAGTCAAGAGAGCCTTATGTTGACCGGGAATGTCAGTTTGCCCCGAAAGTTTTTCGTTTCCACATCACTCAAAATGTGTCATTGCCACTTCGCTATCGCGCTCTCACTGACATACTTGGTTCTACATCTCTGCATTAGAGCTCTGGGTGGTCTCGTGCTACCATTCAGAATTTTGGACCTTTCATGTTTGCTCATTTGGCCCCAACTTCCATACCTTAGACACAGGTTACATCAGTTACGTTCGTTCCATCAATGCACACTGTGTGTGTGGCATCCACAGCCCCTTCTATTAGTGTGGTTACTGCATCTTCGGTAATTACTACTGTTACAGGGATATCTTCCAGACCTGCTGGTAGCGGTCCTTTGCCTTTAGTTTCTGGCATTGGTCAACCTACGGGTAATGTACTAAGAAGGAAGCGAGAGATTGTTGGAGAGAGTAAGCGAGGACACCATCAAGTAGGATAAGTGGCCAAGAGGTAGACCCCCTTGATTGATTCTAACCCAAGGAAATCTTCCATAGAATGTACTTGTTGTGGCTAGACCCATTATTGGGCTAGAGGAATTCGTTCATGTTAGCACTTATAATTTTACTTCACCACAAATTGGTGACCATACTAGGGAGATCCCATCTTTTGTTTGTTTTTGGCTTTCATGATTTCGTGAGAACTTTGCTAGTTTCACGTTTTCCCTTTGGTTATGTTTCTTTTCTCCTGCTCACTGGCCTAAGTCTAAAATTCAGAGTAGCATATCTGGTCCCTGTTTTGAATTTTTTTTATTTTTCCCTAGTTCCCTCAGACAACGTGTTTAATCAGCCGATAGTCGCACCGATCAACGTGGATTGCGGAGGAACAGTCTCACCGACTAGCCTCTGGCATTGTTGCCCACGATCCAAAACATGCTGTTAGTATTTTTGACCAAATCATGAGTTCCCTTAAAAGGACATTTAAAGCCTTCAAGTCACTTGTTTTGTCGACTAAGAAAAGATCATCGTGGTTAAACCATATGGTTCACCCAATTCCTCTTCCTCTCCTCCGTCTGAAAGTCTGAGGAGTCGTTTCTTGAGTTACCAGAATCACTTGAGGACCAAAATTTTGAACTCGCAATTGTTTTGAGTGTTCAACCATTGTCATCTCGTCCTCCGCCTACTTTTGATTCAGGGTCATCTACTGATCTTGACCTGGAATCTTCGGATAATCCCGCTCGAACTCTAGAGAAATTTTCGATCACTAACGGTCAGCTTGGACTAGTTATCTATCCTCCGAGCCCTCTATTTGACATTTTTGAGATATCACTGCAGCGTCCTTACAGTCTGTACGACCAACCAGGTGTTCCTTTGGAACTATGCCCCAGTACATGTTCAGCCATTCGTTGTCATTTGTTTTCAGACATGGAACCCGAACGCAATGCTCCAGTCACTTCTCCGGATGAGTCCGAATTTTCTACTCCACACACTGTTGAGGGAGAAGAATTGCAACTGCAGTTTCCTCCCAAGGGATTCCCTTATTCGAAAGGTATTCTCGCCAATTTACCACCTGGATATGTGTCTTTGGGACACTTAGTTTCAGGCACACCTAGTGCCTCATCACTATACCATAATTATGTTTGGGCGTCAGGCGTCAAACCTACATCAGGTCCATTCGTCACGAACACGACTTCCCAACTAGTTGTTACTTCAGTCCCGGTGCAACCCACCATCTCGAAAAATCTTGTATCATCGATCCCAGTTACACGTCAGTCACAACTAGGTGTTTCAAATATTGTTTCCGTTAGTTCTTCTGTCCCATTAGTCAGTGGCCAAGTTGTGCCACCACCTGCGGGGCAGAACCTGAATGTCTCTATGGTTTCATGTACCACTACTGTGAGCAACTCACAAACTCACATGGTTGGTATAAACCAACCCTATTCTGGTATTATTTATAACCCTGCTAACCCCACTGGATCAAGCAATGTCCAGTACCAACAAGTTCACAATCCTGCTGGTCCATCTAGATCAAGCAATATTTAGTATCAACAACCCTATAGGGCTCAATTCCAATACCAAAATCCTTACATTCCATATGGTTCTCAAGGATTGGTTAATCAACCTTACACCCTCCAGCCTGGGCAGTACATCCGGCCTAGCTACGACCAGATTCAGTTCGGTAATTTCCTGGGCACTGTTCAAGTACACTTGCAACAGCAAGGACAACCTTTGCACCAACCAGGGCAGCCTTTGTTACCGCAAGGGCAACCTTTGTTGTAGGAAGGGTTTTCTGTGGAACAGCAAGGGCAGATTATCCCGCAGCAAGGTCACCTACAACAAATGCAAGGTCATTCCTTTCAACAATTGCAATAGGCCGTGCGGTAGTAGATGCAGTATGCTATGCATACCTCTCAACCCATACCCTCGAAGGGCCAACCTCTACAGCCCCAGGGACAAATTTTGCAACCGCAAGGTTAGCCCTTGCAACAACAAAACCAACCTGGGCAGCAGCAAACCTTGTATACATATCAACAAGGTCAACCCTTGCAGGGACAGGGTCAAGGTCAAATCTTGCAGCAATAGGTGCAGAAAACTCCTGTTCAGGGTCAACAAGTTCAGAATCCTGTTGGCCAAGGCCACCAAGGACAAAATGCCTATGTCTAATGGAAACAAGTGTATTAACCTTATGCCCAAGGAATGCAGGTCCAGAACCCTCTTGTTTAGGGACAATAGGCCCAACAGCCCTATGTTCCAGGACAACAGGTCCCATACCGATATATCTAAGGTTAACCGGATTAGCAGCCTTTTGACCCATACGTTACCTATTAGCAACCTATGCATGGACAATTTCAAGGTATTCAAGGTTTGAATCCTCGCTATGGTCAAGGTAATCCGCAATGGGGGCAGCTTCAGATGCCATATGGCAAAAATCCCCCACTGTGGGGTCAAAATCCTTACTAGCAAGGATGGGCTTCTCCTTATGGGCCCGCCTATTGACCTCCCATGCCTTTTAACTCTCAATTACCTTTCTTGGATACACTCAAGTGCCAGATGTATCATGTCTTACGAATGATCTGATTCTTCATTTGTCATACTGGCCTCTAATGTCGTCCAAGATACCAATTGATTGCCCAAAGTTTGATGGAAAAGCTAAAGAAGATCCTCAAGCCCATGTGATGACATATCACCTCTAGTGCTCATCGACCTCATACATGGATGATTCCATTAGTCTTCATATTTTCTAGCGAACCCTCATGAGTGTCATAGCGAAATGGTACATCGAGCTACCTCGAAGTACTTTCCATGACTTCAATTTGTTAGCCATGACTTTCCTCACGCATTTTCAACTACTGGTTCGTTATGAAACTGGCACCTATTTGCTCACATCGCTTAAGCAAGACACTGCGACACACATCTCTAATCATATCCATGAATGGAGACATAGACGTCGCCTAATCAAGTTCGAGATAGCTGATCAGTTGCTCACTGAACGGTTTACCAAATCATTTGTAGCCCCAATTCCTCGTGATATAACTATGGCTGGATGTGTCACTGAAGAGCAAGCCATTACTCGTGCCCAGTACTTGGATCTAGTTTAATCTCAGACTGGAACCTTATACGAATTGCTACCCAATGCTCCATGGCCATCATCCGATCCCGCAGCATCAAAGTCACCATTTGTTCCTCTCGTTGATGGAGTTATTGGTTGAGTATTCCAAGCCCCTACTAAAACTTCTTCCAAATAGAAGTCGGTCTCTAATACTGCTCCTAATAATTCATCTCAAAATCTACCAGGCCCTGGTAAAACCTCAGAGGTCCAGATTGTTCAGCCTACTGCAGGGGACAAATCCTCGAAAGGGAAAAATAAAGGCAAAGCCAAAGCCAAAGCCACTGCCCCAAAACAGGGTCCTCCCAAATTGTGTGCTGGAAAATCTTCACAATAGAAACATTAGTATCCTTGCCTCATTTGCGAGGAGGATCACTATACTAAGGATTGTCCACGACGATCCGAAGTTAGTCACCTACTCAAACGGACCCTTGTTGTCCTTAAAGAGCCATTTCTGTCTCAGCAGACTCAGATGGTAGACCATCCCAGATATTCTTCCTCTGGATCTCAAGTGTTCATGATGAGTACGCCCATTAATGTGGCTACCCAATCGAAAGATTATCAAACTCCAGCTCCGGCAGCTGGGAAAGGAAAAGAAGATGCTTCTTCTTATTCCACCCCAAGTTCTATCCATCTGCAAATCAAGTGCCCTAACCTTGATTCCGCTACGCAGCCACCCTCTCGAGGTGTGCTGTGGAAATCCTCATATAATCCCAACTTCCGAGCCGCTCAGTATTATAATATTGTTGAGGATTCGGCCTAGGCATCGCCGGCCATGTCGGCTCTCGAGGTACTCCAAAGTTTCCCATCACAGCGGAAATCTTTGTTGTCAGATATTTGGGGCATCGATCCCACCGATTCCAATTTGGTCTATTTTGATATGGAGAACCATGTTCCATAGCTCCCTCATCAGATTTCCTTTCTTATCCAGGTAATCATTAACGAGAAGACCATCCACCGTTTTGCATAGATGAAGGTGCTTCCACCTACATGATGTCAACTACATGTTGGAAGGCTATTGTTTCCTCTGCACTGAACCAATCTCCGAACACTTTGGAAGCTTTTGATGGGCGTGATTCGCGACCCTTTAGTGTCTTACCTAACCTTGCCATCACCCTGGAAGGCAAGATAGTGCAAGTCGAAGTAGAGATTGTTGACACCAATCTCAATTATAATCTTCTACTCGGCCAAAGTTGGACTCATGCCATGCATGCCATGGCCTCCTCTTTATTTCACATTATCCATTTTCCCCATCAAGGGAAGATTGTCACCATCAATCAGTTGTCTTTCTTTGCTTCTTCCTCCTCGGATGGCAACGTTCCATACGTCAAGCACTTTGGTGCTCCCCGTGGGAGTCTTGGGGCAGGTCTCTTCAAAGATTCTGCCTCAATGGGAATTTTTCCACTCCCACCTCCTCATGTTACCTCTATCAACATGATCTCAATCAAATCTTATCCCCGGGTCATACCTGCAATAGATCTTGTTGATGCTTGGGGCGAGGTCATGCTGCTTAGTGCCGCTGAAGTCAATTACGTGGAAATTGTTTTAGCTTCGAACTCTGCATCCTCTGATTCTCATATGTCGAAGACCTCTCTCGATATGTATTCTTAATCCCCATGGCTTGGCACTTTGGAATCATCTGATCCCTTAGCCAAGACATTCCTTACCATTGAAGGAATCATGGAAGTCATGTCTCTCAAGGAACTGCCATGGAGTGATACCCATCATCGCTCCTCGTTCCTGCCTTGTTCAACAGTCATGTCTAATAATTTCAAAGAGTCCTCTTCTCCATTTCCGCCACCGACTGTTACTCATGAAGTATGGTTGGAAGGAAATTTGGGTAATATTACCCAAACGATATCGATTGACATTTCTATCAAACCTGGTGTCGTTGAACACGTTCATATTGGGGTATCTTGTTCTCTGGATGAGATCAAGACATATACTTATCTATTTCAGGAATTTTGTGATGTGTTTGCATGATCTTACGAATAAATGCCTGGCATCAATCCTAGCATTGTGGTGCATGAAATACCAACGTATCCGCATGTGAAGCCCGTTCACCAACGACTTCTTCTGGTGTGCCCCAAGAAGGCCGTTGCTATTAAGGGTGAAGTTGAAAATCTTTTGAAAGTTGGGTTCATCTATCCCATCCCCCTTACAGATTAGGTTTCCAATATTGTCCTGGTGACTAGAAAACAAGGCACAATCCGTGTTTGCATGGATTATCGAGATCTTAATCGCGCCTGTCCTAAAGACAACTATCCTACTCCCTTCATTGATGAATGTGTCGGGAGCAAGATATTTTCCTTTATGGGTGGTTTTTAGAGGAATTTGTTCGTGTCCGCACTTATAATTGCTTCACCACAGGCCTATGATGGCTTCGTATTCTTCTTGATTATTGGTGGCTGACCCAATACATATCCCTTTATTGTGGAGTGGTATCAGGTCAAGAGAGTATATGGCCTAGTATATGGCGACGAGGTTTTGTGACCACTAAGAAGCACCATCAACGAATCAATAATGATAGGCTAGTGGATAATCCATCTGTGACACATGATGAGAGAGAGATTTTAGAGTACATCCATGATGAGGCGGTCACCATAAGAATAATTCATGGTGCATACATCTACAATCTAGGGCTACTTTAAGTGTTATGGATAGAATTATTTGAGGTAGAGTCCATTGATGGGATCGTTGAGGCAAGTCACATTTGGCTCTAATAATATGTATGTCCCCTTAAGGAGGAAATGTTTAACAATGTATGGACCCTTGCATAATGTCTCAAATTTCCATGGTCCTAAATATTCTTTGAAAACATTGTAATGAAGGACTAACTCCCTGTCAGTGAATGATCCAGGGTGAAAGTGCGATTGAAAGAGGATTTAGTCATCTTTTTGTGTGCTTCCTTATGCTGGAGAGATTCTCTTTGATTTTCATTGACGTGTTCCATTTTTACCAACCTTTTCTCTAAAGGTGTGGTATCAATGAGGATTTTGATGGCCAAGTGTAAGGTATGGATCTCGCACTTGATGGGGAGGAAACATTCGACCCCATAGGCTAATTAGAAGGTTGTATATCCAGTGGATGCTTCAATTGTAGTTTGGTACACCCATAAGGAAGAAAACACCATGTGGTGCCAATTGGTTTTATGGTTGTTCACCATACGCTGCAACATTACTTTGAGTACTTTATTGACAACTTCTACTTGGCCGTAAGACTGAGGGTAGTATGGTTAAGAAAACTCATGAGAGAAACCAAGGCATTGGGATAACACCTGAAATGTATCGTTCTAGAGATGTTTGTTGTGGTTGCATACTGTCTCCTTGGGAACACTGAACAATGTTATGACATGGTTAAAGACGAACCGTGCCACAATGTTGGCAGTGTTATTATATGTGGGAATGGCCTCTTCCCATTCAATGAAGTAGTCAATGACAACCACAATATAATTATGGCCAATTGAATATGGAGGGTTGCAGTTCCTGAAGTCTATACCCATTTACAAAAGGGGCCAATGATATTGACTAGGTGTAAGGGGACTGGTGGAGCTCACGCCTTATGAGAATATCTTTGGTAGTGACCACATATCTTGATTGCCTGAATACAGTCATGAAACGGGGTGGGATAAAAATAATTGGTGCGAAGTATTTTCTGAGTAGTGGCCATCTGAGAGATTTGGTCATTGCAGGCTCCATTCTGGCAATCATTTAATACCTTCTCAGCTTGGTTGAGGGTAAGGCATCGGTGCAGGATGTTATTGATGCCTCAATGATAGAGGACATCTTCTATGAGGATGTAATGGGGGTCTTGATGGCGAATGTGTCTCTGGTCATCATGAGTCAGGTAAGGTTTGAAATTTTGAGTTTGTAGAAAGAGGGGTATATCACCATACCAAGGGTCATCTATCTTTATAACAAAAAGATGTTCATGAGGGAAAGTATCATTGACGGGGGACCCTTGGGTCTCTATAGGGAGATCTATAATGAAATCCACAAAAATAAGTCCCTTATTACTCTTGGGAGAAGTAAACTAAAGATCAAATTCCTATAGAATGACTACCCATCAATCATACTTGTCATTCATCATGTGACAAGTGAGAAAATATCTCATAGGGTTGACCTTTTCTATTACGGTGATGGTCATAAGATGATATAATGTTGAAGATTTTGTACAGAGTGCACTAGAGCTAAGGAAATATTTTTTGTTATCTTATACTTCAAGGAGGGCCTCGATAGGTTTTTTTAATGTAATAAATTACGTGTTCTCTATTATCAGGCCCTTCTTGGATTAATACCCCAGCAATGGCTACGTCAGATATTTATGGTAAAGGGTATAGTCCTTGTTGTGGTTTTGGGGACTAACCAATGGAGCTTAAGATAATGCATCTTTTAGGGCTTCAAATTATTTTTAGTCCTCATCATCCCAATGGAAGTGAATATCTTGACGAAGTAGGTGTAATAATTTGTGTACACATGTGGCATAGTCAGGAACAAAGTGGCATAAGAAGTTGGCCTTACCTTGTAAGCTTTGGAACTGCCTTAAATATTTTGGAGGTGGGATTTCTCTAATGGCCTAGACTTTGAGTGGGATGTCTCTAATACCTTACTAGGAAACTATGAATCCCTGTAGTCTCCCTGTGTTAACGTAGAAGAAACACTTTAGAGGGTTGAAGTGTAGCTTATATTTTCGACATATTTGAAACACTAGGCATATATCCTCCAAATGTTCAAAACTCTTTTTGGATCATACAGTGAGTTCGTCCAAATAGGCGAGGATGATATGAGCCAAATCATGGAAGATATAATTAATGGCCCACTGGAAGGTGGCACCAACATTTTTATGACCAAAGGGAATGATTCGGTATGTGAATGTGCCCCATGGGGTTGTGAAGGTTTTTTTATACTGATCCATATGGAGGATCTGAATTTGACTATACGCAGAGAACCCATCCATGAATGACAGTCCTTCGTGCCTAGCACATGCATCAACAACTTGGTCGATGAATGGTGTAGGGTCATTTTCCTTGGGACACACTTTGTTCAGATCTGGAAGATCAGTACAGATGTGGATGGTGCCATGTTTCTTCATGACAGGTACAGAGTTGGAAACCCAGGAAGTATAAGCGATGGGATAAAGGAAACTAGCCTTGTGGAGCTTGTCAATTTTCTATTTGATCATTTCTTCTTTAGAAGGATGGAGCTAATGTTGCTTTTGCCTAATGGGGTGGGCATCAGGCCATGTGTCAATATGATCCTCCATAATGGTGGGACTGATGTCTAGAATTTCAAAGTAATTCCATGCAAAGACATCCCTATATTCTTGGATAGGGCTTTGTATGAGGCTACACCCAATAATATTTCTTCAATTATGCCAGGTTTGGTAGAAATATAAAAAATAGAAAATTCTAAAAGACAAAAAATAAAAAATGATGAGAATATAAAACAAATACATAAATATTTTCCCCTAGATCCCAAAATCGGGACTACCATATTAATTTTTCATTATGTTCCTTTCAACGTTACAATACATATATATACATGCTGGAGAATTCACAAATCTCAATCCATTAAGCCTAGATTAGAACATAATCGTTCCCTTAACCGAATCTACAAAATACCATGGGAAAAAAACCATCATTCCCAAAACCATGTGCGAAACCCATGCACAAAACCATAGGTAGGCTCGTGGGCGACTAGTCATGGAAATAATATAACACATACCCAACATTCTCCCACTTGTTGTTTTATTTTCCACACAATGGGTTGCATGAGAACTTAGTCATTGGTCCAGCCCTGTAACACCCATTATTTCTCTACACCAAGAAAACTTCTTAGTGCTCACAGAATTTTTCAATGCATCTGTAGCATTCTTCAAAGTGTCCACCTTTACCAACAACACCTTTTTGTCCTCAACCATATCCATCACAAAGTGATACTGAACATCAATGTGCTTTGTCTTTGAATGATAAGCAGGGTTCTTTTCCAAGAAAAGTTCACTTTGGTTGTCATATTTTGTCCCTATAGCTTGTTTTATTAACCCCATACTTGAACATAGTCTCTGCAACCAAACTTCTTCCTTGCTTGCATGAGTGGTTGCCATGTAATCTTCCTCTATAGTTAAAATTTCCATTACAAACTCTATCTTGCTTATCCAACTGATTGCACCTCCAAATAGGTTAAACACATACCCACTTGTAGATCTTTTATAATCCAGATCTTCAGCCCAATATGCATCAATAAATCCACAAATTTGCAAAACTATGTCCAATCCTCGTATTCCTTGGTAGCATAGACCATAATCACTAGTGAAACGCAAATACCTGAAAAACCACTTAATTGTTGTCTAATGCTTCTTCCCTTGTTCTGACATACACCTACTCAATACTCACACTACATGTGCAAAGTCTGATCTAGTACATACCATTGCATACATCAGGCTACCAACTGCATTTTTGTATGGAACATGAGACATGTCCTCTTCATCTTCTTGTGTCTTGGGACATTGTTCAGTAGATAAATTTACTCCTACAGCAGTAAGAAGCTTCATTGGTTTACTATCCTCCATATTAAACATCTGCAATATTGTTTCGACATAATTCCTTTAGTTTAACCAAAGCTTCCTCTTTTCCTCATCTCATTTAATTTCCATGCCCAAAATATAGTTTACAACACCAAGATCCTTCATGTCGAATTTGGAGGATAATTGGGTCTTCAAATCCTAGATAATTTATTTTTCATTTCCAATAAATAACATATCATCCACATACAAGACTAGATAAATAACACGTTCACCAATTAATTTAAAATACAGATAGTGATCCATTTTACTTTTCATCTTTTGGTTCCTCTTCTGTTGTTGAGACTTATTCTTCCTCCTTTAGCTCAAACTCTATCTTCTCATGTTCCTTTGGTAGGAATTCATGTTTAATAACATCTTTCACCTCTCGAAACACCACATCTTGGTTTTACATAGTATTTCTTGTTTGGGTTCCATGGTTTATAACCTTTTAAACCATCCTTATACCCAATAAATATGTAGCTTTCATATTTACTACCCAACATGGTTCTTTTCTCCTTCAGAACATGTACATATGCATCACAGCCAAATACCCTCAGATGTGAAAGAGAGGGTTTCTATTAGGTCCCTATACTACTAGTGTAACTCATTATTTTTATGAGTACAACCCTATATTGTTGTGCCCATGTAGTTCCCATATTGCTATTATTGTGCCCCATAGAAGCCCACTATTGTTATTATTGTGCCCTTACATTATTATTATTATGTCGACTCTTATTATATTATGACACCTTAGAATCCTATATATAGAAAGGAGGCCTTGTCATTTGTATCATCCAATAATTTTTCATTTGTGTAATGTAAAGGAGGTTTCCCCCCTCGTAGAGGCTAAATTCTAAGGCATTGATCTTCTTTTATATCATTTCGTGAGCTGGTTTCATAACATTTGTTATCAGAGCTTTGGATTCTAAGGTTTCACTACTCCAAATAGGTCATTGTGGAATTTTATCTATAACGTTATTTCTGTGACATTTCAAAAGAAAAAAACAAAACCCATTGGCGCCAAAATCATTCTAAACCTCAGGTCCGAATTTCATATCTTTTCTCACTATATTCGTAGAGATCTAATCTAAGGAAATTAGGGTTTTCAAAAACTCCAAAATTCAACCTCAAACCGGTCATCGTCGAATTTTTGTTATAAGTTGTTTTCTATGAAGGTTCAAACTCTGAAATTAAAAAACACTTGAGCCGAAATTGTTGGGATGCTCGGGCCCAAATTTCATATCTTGTTTCGCTATATTTTCGGAGATACAGTCCAAGACATTTAGTGTTTCTGTAGGCTTCTGAATTACATCCCAAACAGGTGACCTAGGGAAAATCATCATAACTTTCTCTCTGCGCATCAAATTGAAATTTCGTCAGAAGTTACAGAAAGATGATGGACTGAAGTTTTTTGTATATCTTTTTCAGATCCAAAGGTCGAAACAATGACACGTGGCACTTCGTACATGTTTTCTCTTCTGAAAAGGTATGTAATCAGGTCATCTTGGGAGATTGTCCATAACACTTTCTTGGACAATCCAATTTCGATCAGTCTGGTGGCATTGTAAAGAGGACGCAGAGGGATATTGTAGGTCACAATTTTAGAACTGGGAGATCTGAAATTATAGAGTTACGGTTGTTTGAAGATCGAGCTCCTAAAATCAAGAAAAGGTGATATGAGGAAGTTTGATGGCAAGGATCCAGTAAATTTGATACTACAGATGGAGCAATATTTTGATCTACATGAGGTGAAACTGTTACAAAAGGTACATATTGAATCTTCATATTTAGAACCTGATCAATTTTTATGGTATAAAGGGCTTTGTTTTCGTAAACCACTTGTTACATGGTCAATTGTCATGGAGGAAATGATAGCACATTATGAGGATAGAAAGAGAAACACCTTCTTTAGCCAATTGCTAAATCTCAAACAAAAGTGTTCAATAGCAGTGCACATTGAGGACTTTCAAAAATTGAATATAAGGGAAAATAATATTCCAGCTAAGCAAAGGATTGATGTCTCCATAGGGACTTTAAAGGACAACATTCAACATGAGGTTCATCGTTGGGAACCTGATTCATTGGAGAATGAGAGGGGCATGTTAGGTCCCGATACTACTAGTGTAACCCATTATTGTTATTAATACAACCCCCTTATTATATTTTTGTGCCCATGTAGTCCCCATTTTGTTATTATTGTGCCCCATAGAAGCCCATTATTGTTATTATTGTGTCGTTACATTATTATTATTATGTAGGCTCTGATTATATTATGACCCCTTAGACTCCTATATATAGAAAGGATATCTTTTCATTTATATCATCCAAGAATTGTTCATTTGTGTAATGTAAAGGAGGTTTCCCCCTCGAAGGGGCTAAATTCTAAGGCGTTGATCTTTCTTTTCTATCTTTTTGTGAGCTAGTTTCATAACAATTTCGTACCAAGCCAGACCTCATGTGGAGTCTTATCCTCCAATGCTGATGACAATGATCTATTAACCAGGTAACATGAATTCTCCACCACCTATGCCCAGAATTCTTGTCCTAACCGAGCACCACTGAGAATAGTTCTTGCCTTTTCCATAAATTTCCTATTCCTTCTTTCTGCAACTCCATTTTGTTGAGGTGTGTATGGAGCAGTATTTTTTCATGTTATACCACACTTCTTACAAAACTCTTCAAATTCCTTCTTGCAGAACTCTCCATCTTTATTTTTCCTCAACACCTTTATCTTTTTCTCTATCTGGTTTTCCATCAGAACCTTAAATTATTTAAACTTGTCAAATACTTCAGGTTTCTTCCTGAGGAAATATATCCATGTATTTATTGAGAAATAATCTATAAAGGATACATAGTAACATACTTACCCAATGATGGAACTGAAACAGGTCCAAACACATCATTGTGCACAAGCTCTAATATCCCTTTCACCCTGTTAGCATCAAAGGGGAAACTCACTCGATTATGCTTCCCATATACACAATGTTCATGGAAATCAAAATGCAGAGAGAAATTAGACATACCTTCTACCATATCATTACCATGAAATATTCAAAGGTCCTTCTCTCCAATATTTCCAAGCCTTTGATGTCATAACATAGTATTTTCTCTAGAGACCACAATATTTTCTGCTCCGCTTTTAGGAACCACATAAATGTTGCACCCATCAATAACAGCACTACCTAGAATCTTGTAAAGATTTCCAATCTGAACTCCCCACATCGATAAAGTTCTCCCCGAACCATCTTGCTGGTATCTTTCTCAAACATTGTTTTTACACCTGCATCATCCATCTTGCTTAGAGAAATCTGATTTCTGACCAATGCAGGAATATGCAAAACACCTAGAAGTGTTCTAATCCTTCCACCTTGCAACTTCAGCTTTACTTTTTTGCATCCGACGATTCTAGAATTTGTGTCATCCCCTAAGAAGAAATCACCACCATCATATTTCTCATACTCACAGAACCACTCCCTATGGGGAGTGAAGTGAAAGGATGCACCTACATCAATCAACCATCCCTCATGATCTACATGTGTACTTGAATAAGAATCCAAGTACAGATTCCCACCTTCATCTATTTTGAGAAATGGAAAAAACAAATTCGAGTTTAATTTGTCCTTGAATTAAATTGAGAATTAAAATTGAATTCTATTCTCATAGAAACTTGTAAATAGTTAATTAAGTTTAATTAACTTAATTAGATTAGGAATTTAGAGATGGAATTCTTTCTGTATTCATGTATATGTTCTCCCTAATGAGTTGGAAATTATATCACTCGGTTTACTGAGTTAAGTTCAATTAAATTAGTTCTAAATTGTTTTTAGAACTAATAGAGGACTGACAGCGAGTTGGTTCGCTAACGCATCCACTAATGTTACTCCAGTTAACTTAATATTTCCTCATAAAAATATCATGCATGTCATTTCATAGAAAGACACAATTGACACTAGAGTGCAGGGACATTGTACTATCAGTTGTATGATTTATTGAGTTTTATAGATCATGCATGCAATTAGGAACTAGACCTAGATTGGATTGTGCAGTTTTGGAAGCATTGGATTCCCATTAATATGGATTATTCAGCCATAGGAATTGTGCAAGGAAATAAGGGCTTGGAGAGTTGCAGAATAGGATACAGATTTAGCTTGAGCTTGCTTGTGAGCTAAGAGAGTTGAGCATACTTGTGTGGAATTGTTCTAGTGAGAACAAGCTTTGTATATTCATTCAAATTTTCGATATATGCAATATAGATATCTGGGCTTTGAGCAGTGGCTTTCCCCAGATACATCTTGTGTTATGTGCCATTGATTTATCTTCTTCTTGTTCTTATTTTTTAATCAATTTATTGGCTTCCGCTAGTTGAAAGTAAAAGTAGATTCTTGTCCTGCGCTTTAGTAAATTGCACGAGATTTTGAATCTACAGGATTTTATACATGGTATCAGAGGTGAGAACCATATACTAGATGAGATTTTTAAGTTTTTAGTTACGGGTTACAAGTGAAATTCAAATTTGCAATTCATACTTCAGGATTGGCAGATGGCGTTCTACGATTTGCAGCTCGAGTATGCCTTGGAAGGAAGCTTGAATTTTATAGCCTAGAGGGACAGAATGGAGGCTATGCTAGAGGATAATGGGTTGAAGGAATTCATTGATCAAGAAATTCCTAAGCTAGCAACATCAGATGCATAGAATTTGGTCGAATGGAAGAAGTGTTTGGTGATGGCAAGGCAGATAATCCTTGAGGGAGTTCGAGACCACATTGTCTCGAGTCTCCATGACAAGGAAACTTTGTATGCTATGTGGGAAGCTTTGACGCACTTGTATCAGAACAACAATGACGAAAGGAAATTGGCATTGAAGGACAAACTTCGAAAAATTGAAATGGAGAAAGGTGAGACTATTCCAAAATACTTAACCAATTTCACTCAATGTCATGATGAACTTGGAAGTGTTGGAATCACGGTTGTTGAGGATGATATGGTGAGTATTTCTCTTCTAGGACTCCCAAATAGTTGGCATAGTTATAAGGACTCTATCGATGGTCAAGAGAAGCTACCAGATTACGAACCCCTATGGTCGAATTTGATGTAGGAGGAGATAAGGAGGAACACTAGGGATGGCTCTTCATTAAAGACTGATGATGAAGAGAATTATGCCTTAGAGATTAAGGCAAAGAAAGGGAAAGGTAAATCTTCCCATTTCAAATCATATTCTTATCATGGAGGTAAGAAGAATGGCATGATGAAAATTAAGTGCTTTCATTTTCATGACTTGGGCCATTTTGCTACAAATTGTCCGCTCAAGAAGTCCAAGAAGAATTCCTCAGGAGGAGCGACAGGTGAGGCTTTGGCCTCTAAATTTGAATTGGAATTTTCCCTCATTGCATGCATGGTGTCATCAATGATGGGAAGTGTATGGTACTTAGACAATGGAGCTTCATCCTACATGAATGGTGACAAAGAGTTATTCATTGACCTGGAGGAGAAAGATCTCTAGATGCATATTAAGATGGGTGACAATGGGAAGTATAGTGTTACTAGATTCAGCACGATTACCTTTCAGAGGGTGAATAAGGC
This sequence comes from Pinus taeda, assembly GCA_000404065.3. Lineage (NCBI taxonomy): Eukaryota > Viridiplantae > Streptophyta > Pinopsida > Pinales > Pinaceae > Pinus > Pinus taeda. Next base: position 46,953 of record APFE030743876.1, read on the forward strand.
TCCACTCACCTTGAAGAATGTTATGTATTTTCTTGGGATGAAGAAGAACTTGGTATACATTGTCATGCTTAAGGATAGAGGCTATGATGTGATCTTCTCAAAAGGGAACACATTCCTTCGACACATAACCACAGGTCAGGTAAAGAAGATAGGGATTCAGGTGAAGAATATTTATAAGTTGGATATAGAGGAGTGTGCTTCTTTGAGCATAAAAGTAGAAAGGGTGTAGAGCTGAGATGTTGGCGAGTTGTGGCACAGGCGATTAGGCCACTTACATCATGGAGCTTTGATGATATTGTAGTAGATCTCTACCGGTCTTCCCAAAGGTACACTTGATCAAGTTGATACATGCAAGGGGTGTACTTTGGGAAAATACACCAAGTATTCCTTTCACGATAGAGATAGTTGAGCAGAGGTTGTTCTAGAGAGATTCCATTCAAATGTCTGTGGAACATTCTCAACAACATCCACGACCAAACATAGGTATTATGTTATATTTGTTGATGATTATTCTCGTAAATATTGGATGTTTTTCATGCAGAAAAACGATCAAACTTTCACAAATTTTTGTGAGTTTAAAGCATTGGTGGAGAAAGAGTCAGGAAAGAAGGTTAAATCTTAATGGAGTGATAACAATGGTGAGTATGTCTCAAACGAGTTTAAGAATGTTTGTGCAGCGGAAGGGATTAAATGGGAGTTGACGGAACCCCATAACCCTCAACAAAATGGGGTGGTTGAGAGGAAGAACATAAGCATAGTAGGGGCAATGAGGGAAATGTTGCATGATTAGGGCCTACCATTACACTTGTGGTTGAGGCAAGCAACAAAACAGTTTATATTCAGAACTGTAGCCAACATCAGATACTTGAGATGAAGACACCAAAGGAGGTTTATTCGAGTAAGAGGCCAAATGTTGGTCATTTCAGTATTTTTGGGTCATCGGTATATTTCCATGTGACCAAAGATGCACAGAAGAAGCTTGAGCTGACAATAGAGTTGGGGATATTTGTGGGGTACACTAATACACCTCACAATTATTGGGTGTACTTTCGGACCAAGAGGATAATAGTGGTTCGCAGGGATGTCAAATTTGATGAGGAGAAGGCCATGCGAGTTTCCCTTGAGAGGGAGCTTAAGCTAAATGTGGATGAGGAGCTTTTAGCTCTTAAGGTTGAGGAGCCTCAAATTGATGTGGAGCAACCACATGTAGAGGATCTGAGAGTGGAGACATCCACTCAGGTAAAGTCTTTTAGAGAGGGAAGAAAGTACACCAAAGATGTTGGCAGATTGTTGGATGATGCATGGGAGAATGTGGGAGCACCCACTTCTTAGCGCAGATAGAGGAGGTCACCTGAGAGGTACATTGGATACATGGCTCTTATGGGCGAATGTTTTGCGATAGAGCCATATTCCTTTAAGGAAGCGGTGCAACAGTCGGTTTGGGTTGATGTCATGGTAGAGGAGTATGACTCCATAGTTCGTAACAGTGTTTGGGATGTGGTCCCAAGACTGGAGAACAAGTTAGTGGTGATCTCCCTTTAGATTTACAAGGTAAAGTAAGTTGTATATGGTAGTGTGGAGAAGCATCAGGCTAGATTTGTGGCCCATGGCTTTTCACAGCTAGAGGGGATTGACTATGATGAGACCTGTGCTCCTATTGCAAGGTACTCATCAATCATATCTATATTGTCACTATCAGCACAGTGTTATCAGGAAATCTAGTGACTGCTCAGAGTTTCTAGTCCCACTAAGATGGGTAGCTATCTTAGAAACAAACAAAACAAAGCTACTTTCGCTTTCCTTTATGAGAAGTAGATAAGAGGGGAAAAAGGATACCAACCTTAGTCTTGTGCTTGGTTCCTTGCTTGGTTCCTCTCCCTTCTGAAAGATCTTTGCCACTCCTTCTTCGCTTACCCATCTTCAAAGAGCACCTGTAGAGTCAATGTAGCATAATACTATCGAAGAACAGAGGTATACAATCATAAACAATATAGGACCAGATATATATTGACCACACAAATGTATACATCATCAAACATACAAGAATGTGAAGGAAAACTTTAATAGCTTTATTAATATCAAGAATAGAAAAGAGGATTACAACCTATTGTTCTGACCCAGCGTCTTCCTCCCAGCATGAAAACCCTTCTTCACCTCATGAAAAGATTAGATCACCCAATACTATGATATTTCACTAAGAAACCAATAGCACTTACTTACAAAATACAAGATTCCAACCTTTGGATCTCTGTGATGAGGGATCCATATATAGATGTTTGTAGGGGGGTGAGTCGGCTGCTGGATTTTTGATTAGTGGCCTCTCTCTGATAGTTCTTGGTTCCACTTGGAGATTCATGATCTCTTACTCATCCCTGGGCGAATTCAAAGAGGCAAGTGTCATAGGAGAAGTTTCTGGAAGATTCCATGATCATCCACCTTGCAAACTATCTCTGCCATTTGTCTACTCTCACTCATCGCACCCTACAAAAGGGCTATCTAGTATGCATCGCACATTTTTCACTGAGCAAGTGAGATGCATCGCACCCTTACAACTGACCAGTCTATATGGTCTAGTTTTAACCAGTTCTGAGCTGTTTTCCATGGAGAACTTCTGGGAGATGATGTAATCAGCTGACCTTGTTCCTTTAGGGTGTGAAGCAACACTTTTAGGGACTTAGAAGCCCTTGGTTTATGGAAATGTATGATTGGGTTTGAAGTGCCCAAAAATTTCTATAATATTTTCCCCCTAAAGCATGAGGTCGTTAATCTTTTGATGTCGAGTGAAATGCTTTATCCTGAGGATCCGAGGTTTTTTCGAGCTGGAAGGCGACCTGTAATAAGATACAATACAACACATTATCTTCATAATATTTCATGATCTAGTCGAGGTGGGCATTCCCATGCTTAGCTTTATAAATTCATTTCTATGTACATAGGACAGACAACTGTCTGTGTAGCAGACTGATGATTCGGACGGAGTCATCGTCCTTTGATTCGGATGATCATCTATTCGGCAATGATGTACATTTGATCTCTTTATTTTCCTAAATATATCGCAGCTTGGATGTATGAAACTAGATCTGGGGTCTTCAAACTCGTTCATTCTTCACCCGGAGTACAAGTCGATCCATGTGAAAGATGTTCTGGAGTCGAACATGGAAAGACATCACCTGATTACCAGCCAATGATGTAAGTTGTTAATAGGCGCGAGAGGAATCATCGATAATGATGATGACCCTCAAGGTACGATAGTATAATTCACGTGGTGTGAAAAAGGGACTTGGCGTCGAACACCACGTAAAATCTTTTATTCGAAGGCCATTGATGTAAACCTGTTGCCAAAAGTGAGAAACTTGCCATTGAGGCATGCAAGCTTCAAAGTACTGAAAGGGTTGTTCCTAGGTCGACCTCTTGGATAATGAGCTGATGTCGACAAGAAGCTACCCATCGTAGGAGGGCCTTAATGAATCCCACATCTACGACACAGAATGGAGCAAAAGATTTTGGAGGTGAAAACGATCTGATGATACAAGGTTCAGGGTGGCGGTCATGAAAGAATGGAGCGTGAATATATTGTAGCGGATGAGACACAGGTGAATTCTCTGAGTGACTTCTCTTGAACATACCAGCAACACTAAAATGGATTGGTAGCGTTAACCCCAAATATGGATGGTACGATGGACCAATGGTGATATGACTGGTGAACAAAATAACCCAACCCGACTCAGACGTGGAGTGTTAAGTATAGAGTTAGGTAAAGTGTGTTTCTTTACCATTGTACATTTTGTAACTTACAATCCAACGGTCACGATATGTAGTGATCCAACGGTTCATTCTCTCCTCGGTATTACCGACACTTGATCCGTGGCTTGACACCCGATTGGTCCATGAATTCTATTTAAAGCGCATGGAGGGTCATTTGTAGGTTAACCGTGCATTAGAGAAGCTTATGTAAATTTTCATTCTTTATTAATAAATTGCCTGTAGTAGCCACGTTGGCGCAGGCCGTGGACTGTTTCCCTCTCTGAGGGTTTTAACCACGTCAAAATACTGGTGTATTGATCTGTATCTGTTTGTGAGCAGCGGTGTCTTTCTGGTGTTCTGTCTGAGGAACTTACCCTGTAAATTCCTACATGGTATCAGAGCTATTTGAGGGCCGCGTCCGTTGGTGATCCAAATCTGAAGCCGGTAAAACTGCATGCGGCTGTCGTTTCCTAGATCTACT
>APFE030743880.1:0-10104 GCA_000404065.3 Pinus taeda
ATATAATATTATAATATTAACATTATTAAATTTAATTTTTAACCTGGGTTCTTTAGTCAAATTAGTCGTTAATTAGCTGTTGGAATCTCTGCTCAGACTATTTAACTTGCTAGGCTAGATCTGGTTCTTCAACTTGTCCTAACGATGAACCACACTGGTTGGTTCGAAACGCGTCGACAAAGGTCTTTTTCATGTGATTTACGCCGAAGCTCTCCTCACAACTATGATGAATCACAGAAGCCTCAATTCTACAAGTTAAAAAATGTAAAGAGGGTATGTCCTAAAAGAATAACCAAAGGAAAAAAAGAATGAAAATAGGTCACAAAAATTGAAAAATATGAACCCCAAGAAAAAAAAAAAAGACCATGAAAGTGTGCAAGTCAAAATGCCACTACTATTTAGTTTTTATGCTTAAAAAATGATTGTGTGCAACTTATTACTTATGCCACAATCCATGAATAGTCAAAATGTTTAAACTTCGCTATTTCATCTTTTCAATTTCATGTTTATAGATAGAGAATAAAATTTGACCAAACAGTGTAATCTTGGCAGATAATTAGATAGGTAGAGTAAATAAAAGGAGCTCAATTGTTCAATATGAGCCCTTGGATGAGATAAGGTTTGATTTAGATAGTTTTCTATGTAAAGAAAAGAAAAGATTGATGAGGGTTTGCTAGCTTAAATGCACCCTAATAAATTGAAGAAAAAATGGTAGGATAAGTAGATGGGTAATTAAAAGAAAGGTTGCAGAAGTATGATGATTGATTAGACAAAAAGAATATTTATCATTTTTCATCATACGCTCCAAATATGAATGGACAATCAAGCATGTAAATGGATTTCAAAGTCAATTAATTAACTTCCCCATTCATTTTACCCCTGTACTTAACTAATTTCCCATAATAAAGTTCTAAGTATTTAAAACCTTTAAGTCAAAGAGGCTTGGAGCATTTCTCTAACTTTTGGAGGGACCGGACCCTCAGCTCAAAGACTAATGGATATCAAGTACTAGACTCCCCTCATAAAAGTTCACACCCCCTTTATTTCATTCATTTTCCTAATATTACTTCTTTTCCTAAGGTTAAAACACTTTTCGCCTAGGACAAAGCAATTCTCCCCCATATAAAACACTTTTCATACCAAAAACCCACAAAAATGCTTTACCTTAAGTATTAATGTAAATATGTGAAAAACATGTAATTCACAAAAAAGCATTGTACTAAGTGTTTTCCCTTTTCCACCCTTTTTTCATATTAATTACTAAAGTTTATTAATATATACAAAATCCCCAAAAAACCCAATTTCCGTATATATTTAATTCCCATGTATAAATTAGCCCTACCCCTTAGTTTAATTATAAACTATATTACTACCCATATCCTGCGAAAATCAATAACCATGCCTTAGCCCTTAATCTCGTATTAAAGCACCCCGATGAGATTAAACTCTAAATTAATCTCATACCACCATAATTAAGTGCCTGCCAGGCCCCCCACTAGCCTCTGTGTAGCTTCCTCGCTTGGTCACCGTGCAATCATCCCCCTCTTCATCCGATAACCCTTATCCATATTGGGCCAACCCGACGTCCATCCTTTAGCCACTCGATAAAGTGGTTTCCCCCTGGTCCCCAGTTATACGTGTTATCTGATGAGTGGAATCAGGCAACCCCTCCCAAATACCACCGAGAGCCCAAATGAAGTGTGAAATAAATTGCTTACCGCCCTCCCACTACGCAACAAAATAACCACTATTCACCCCGTACCTCCCAAAAAATAACTTTTTGCATATAAAAGAAAAAAGGCCCAAAATTGGCTGTTTTTGTTGAAATTTCATCTGCAAGCCTCTATACGCATGCACGACACCTATAAATGTCGAAGCCGTCAACCCACATACAATTCCACTCCAAAGACGCCACAGACAACCCTGTCAGCCTTGCGGCCTATACAAAGCCCATTCAACCACTTACAGTCACCAGCCACCCTACTTAGAGCCAATTCACCCTAGTTCTAGGTATTTAAACCAGAATTCACCAAATACCATGTCAATTTCAAAATAACCAGTTGTTGAATGTTTTAGTTAAGTAAAAAGTTAATTAAAAATACTCAAGAGCTTGAGCCATAAACCACTGTAGAACACCATTGCCCTAAAACTCTAAACCCCTCTCCACACTCAAATCCACAATAACTGAGTATGGCTGCCCCAATTGCAATGGATGTAAGGCCCATCACTACACCTCATTTAGATCTAGACCACCTTCCCCTAACTGACAGAGACTTCCAGATAAAAGATACCACTGTCATAGAGCTCCAACTCAAAGTTCATTACCAAAGTAGGGACAAGTTCCTAAATCGTACTGATGAAATTTCCCTTTGGGAGTTAAATTTTCCCATGTACCAATTCCCCCAAGTCCACATTTTTTCTAAAATTGTGCATATGTGCTATGCTTGCTACGTCCCTAGTCACATAACCATCATGTTTCATGACTAGAAGGTCCTTTTCACCAATACCTCCAAATCCATCAATGAAATGCTGGAACTCCAGCCAGGGCCAAACCTAACTCCCCTCTCAATTGGAGACCTATTAGACTTATACCCCAAAATCAGCTCTGCCAAATTGGCCCAACTATTCCAAACATTCATTGTAGAAGAAAAGCACATCCCTAACAACCCCCTCCATATGTAGCAACTATATTCTCCCCTTGGGGCTGAAATAGTTTCACCATGATATCCTGTGTTTTAGGTTACTCCACAAGTGACTATATTGATTAAATTATCTTGGCTTTCATGTCCATCTATACCCCAGCTGAATCATCCACAAAAAATAGAAGCCTTGGAAAACCAACAAGGGCATGAAGAGCTCATGGACTTGGTCCTGAAGCTAAATGATCAACTCAAGGAGAAAGAAAAAGAGTTGGACACTTTAATTCAATTGAAGCAAAGTGACTTGGCCACAAGTTCCCAGAACTATCATCCCCATAGTATCAACAATAGTTCCTTCTACACTAGCCGCATCACTGGCACCCACAGCTCCACTTGCAACAACATTGCCAGTAACAACCGAATCTACTACAACAGCAGGAGCACCAGGGAACAAAGCAGCAGAACTTGTGAAAGCCATGGAAGATATGTCTATCCATGATACAGAGATGAAAAGATTGAAGGAAAAGGTGGAAAATCTAGAAATTAATTGCAAACTTGCCCAACTCAAGAAGAAAGAGGAAACACAAAGGGCCCAAAGAATGGGTGAGAGGATCAAAATCTTGGAAAAGGGTTTGACACTTGAGAAGCCACTTGGACAAACCATGGAAATGCTGTGGGCCAATATCATTGACTCTGTCAATAATATTTGGCCATGAATCCAAGTTATTTTGAGCAAACAGAGCTAGTGAAGATAGCTACTGAAGTTATCTAGAAAGTAAAGGAGGAATAGGGAAATAAGCCTGCGGATGCAAATAGACTTATCCATTTCATCACAGACCATTTTAGAAATAAGTAAGGTCCTTTGCAAAAGAAACCTTATGCTTAATTTGGAAGAAAAGTGCCACAATATGCAGGTAGCCATTGATAGGTTCATGGCTAAATTTTAGATTTTGAGGGAGAAAGGTTTTCCCAGTCCTATGGTCATCAATGAAAAACTCATGATGCAGTCGGACTATGGGGAAAAACTTAGAAAATTGGCTAAGGATCAAGCCAGTTTTTCATCCATTAAAGCCTTGCCAATGGGAAAAGTATTATATGACACATTTGAGAACTTGTTTTTCCTTGAGCATGAGGTAAAACATGTGTTCCTCACCAAGCCCAACTTTCCAAAGTATACTGAGGCTGATGAGATTTATAGGAGGACGATAAATGTGAAATTACCAGATGCACAATGATGAGAAACTGTGATTGACTTATTATGATAAATTAATAGCTAAAAGTTACCACACAGTAAATATGAAGGTGGTAGGATGAAACAGGTAAAGACAACACAATAGGGTCAAAGAGTAGAAAGGGTCAAAGAGTATCAAATGAAAGATCAAAGTAAAGAAGTCTCCAGTGTGAAAATACCACAACTATCAACTAGATTAAAAGGTTATAATTCAACTATAAAATCCAGCACAACCACAATAAAGGGGACAACAATAAACGTTTCATTCATTGTCTCTATCTTCTTGTTAGAAGATATTTGTATTTCCTAGAATAAATCTCAAGTTGTTTTGAGATATTTTGTCATAAGTTTTTGTATAAATACTTCACAATTCAAAGTATGTAGGTGGTGGATTCCAAAACATTTCTATAGACTATTTCCCTCGATTCAGAAATTCTATTGTATCAATGACTGGATTGGCTTAATGGATCAAGGAATAAAGATCAGATATTTTACAGGGTTCTTGTGTAAAGCGAAATACAAATAAGTATTCTCTCATGCTCAATGTTGTTTTCCTTCAAGTTTTTTCCATAATCTTTATGTATCTCCAAAATCTAAATGTTATAACATGGAAGGATATTTCAGAAATTGCTTAAATTCACTCCGTCTTGACTGTTATGCATTATTATATGTTTTCTTCAAAAATCTAAGTTAATGAATTCTTGAGTGCTCCTTAGTTTAGGTGACTTCTTGTGACCTATAGCAAAGGATTCTTAATTTCCCTTTGTTCATGTTATCCTCTGTTCTCCATTTTGATCCCAGTCTAAGGATTCTTGAGCACCCTTTCACCCTGGTTGGAGTTACTTCCCCCATTACGCCTGAAGATTTTCATTTTGCTCTACTAGCCTACCCTTTGAACATTCCCTTTAATGAATTGGTCCAGTCCTGCTATCCATTTGTTATATCCATATCCCAATGGCTTGAATACCTAGTTCTATTCATCTGCTCTAAGAATTCCACCACCCAACTTTCAAATCAAAACAAAAACCCCAAAGAACACTAAGAACTAGCCTAAAATCCCGTAAGAAACAAAGCTAAATTATATAGAGAGATCCCTCTCTGAGTCATAGGTTGGCTAGAGCTTATACTTAGAAGATTGGTTTGTGGTTACCTTAGTTTCTTCCTTCTTCTAATAACTTCTAAGGAAAATTCTAAGTAATAATACTAGGGAAACTCAAAATGCATTGGCTAGGGTTGTATGTTATTAAGGAGATTACCGATGGTGGCACGGTCCAGTTGGTTAAGTTGAATGGAGATCCATTTCTAGGAAAAGTGAATGGCAGTCGTTTGAATCCATACACAGGTGGCCCAACCATTTGACTATTTGACAAAAGCACAATCTTAGCACTCCAGTTAGCTGAAAGGAGGTGGGAGACTATAAAATACATGGCTCGGGTTGGATAGTTGCGTGATTTAAGGATTGCGTGAAGTAGCGAAGTGTCACAGGGTCCACGTCAGCATGAGGATAGATGCACTAGCATGCAAGACCACCGAAAAGAGACCGTTAAAGTCACTATTCATGATGGTCGGTTTGACGCCAAATGGAGTGGGCGGCAAGCATTTAAGGTGATATTTATGGGTTAGATTCTTGAAAATCTACTGCCAATCTAGCATTAATGGACCGAATGTGTGGGGAATGGTTAAATTTGAATTCAAAGGGCCCTATAAATTAAAAGTGGTTGTCCAATGAACAACACTTGGCATTTTGAGAACTGAGTTGTTGCATGCTCAAGTATACATGAACCAAGACCTATTCAAGACCCTGAAAGTGAATTCATTGTTTGAGAAACTATGAGAGACATTGCAAGAATTGTGGAATAGCACCTATGTCAGTACCCACAGAAGCCATGGACATAGGAGTAGTGACAACCGAGGAAGCCATGTAGGAAATTGCGGTAGTAGAATCCCTAGAGAGTGCTGAAATGATAGTTGAGGTCCCTAAATCACCCAAAACACCGAGACCTAAGAAGGATAAGCAGGCTATGATACTGGTGCATGTTTGACCAAGAAACCCATAGAGGATCAAGCTCACCTTGCAGGAAAAGGGGAAGGCCATTAATATGGAGGTCAATGAAGAGGAGTCTAAAGAAATCCTGGTGGATGAGGAGGGCAAGGAAATGGAAGTTGAAACTCAGGGTGGGAACCCTCTTACCAGGTTACCAGAATATGTTTTTCCGTGCAAGGGCAAGCCAAGGTTCTGAAGGACATAGATAAGAGAAAGAGCTCCCTGCAAACCCCATTGCTCCTAGATGATATTGTTTTTGAGGCGCTTCACTTAGGATGTGTTCCTGTACTGAAGTTTGAAGATTACAACCTCGCGAATCATGAGAAATTCTCGCATTTAGCGACTGAGCATATAATGCACCAACAGATTGACATGACGGATGGAATGATTGAATTGGAGCCGTTCAAATGGCTCAGAGGAGTAGAAAAAGCTGGGTTGCTAAACATGCTCTAGGTACCGCATTACCATCGCGCCCCAGTGACCATCTTCATCATCAGGGAATTGCTCTGCTTGGTGCATGATCGGTGTTTGTGGCTGGAGGAGCCCATTCCCATCACAGACCATTTGATTCATCAAATTACACGACTGCCTTACTTAGGGGAGGATCCAACCAATATTTCCAAATGAAAAGGTGGCGAGTTGGCCCTTGTGGAATCCATGAAGAAGAAGTTCAAGTTGGAGAAGAATAAGCGAGGATGCGCCATCTCCAACATTAACAACCCTATAGTCAAGGTTGTAACACAAATACTAGTAGGGAAGGTGATGCGGAAAGGCCACGTGGATGAGGTGCCCGCGCCCGTGGTTGCACTAATAGCCCAATGTGTGGAAGGAGTCCAGTTCAACTGGGCAAACTATCTATGCAGCAAGTTCCTTGCGAATTTCCGCGAGGTACAGGAGTAGGGAAAAATGTTTCACTACATGTGACTCCTATTGTTGATAATATTGGTGGCATGGAAGCTACCCAAATATAGCCAATTCCCTTCAATTGCATTGGACTTTCTAGAGGCAGTGAAGTACGCTTCGCTATGGGTGACCAAGGATGCATAGTGAATAAAAGAAAGCAAGATTTTTTGGGTATTAATGGAGATGAATATCCGGATGGGGATCAATAAAAATCCACAGTTTTTGCCCATAGTATATGCCCGTTTACGGAGCTTTGCAGAGTTTAAAGCAGATTTCCACCATGTTTTTATCAGCGCATGGAAGGACCTTATGAAGACATGGCATAACCTACCATACTTGGAGACTGATGATGTAATTTTCGTAGTCCTTGATTCTTGGCCACCAGAGTGGTGCACTCTAGCTGGCTCTATGGTGGAAACAGAGAAGTCTATCATGTAGTGTCAGAAGGAAGAGACAAAGATCAAATGGTGTAGCTAGTAGAGAAGCACATAAAAGAGAAAGTAGAGGATAAGGCCCATGCAGTGATCGATGCCGAAAAATTGGCAGAACAACAAAAAATAGGAGGAGAAGAGCGTGAAGGATAGAAGTCACCTTTTCTTGGCACTGACGCAGAAACAAAGATAGAACAAGGTGGCACAGACCCGTAGATGATGTCCACCCAACTCAAGTGTCAGTGACCTTGAGAGCAGATAGGGTCACGATAGAAAACAAAGGCATTAATGATTTCCTTCTACCCAATCACCCTCACTGAAGGGGATTTGCATGATATCGAAGAAACGGTGAGGGATGTCACCACGGAGGCCCTCCAACAGTTCAAAGAACAACAATAGTTGGTATTGGGGGCTCTCCAGATAGAGCTGCAAGAGTTGTAGGTACAGACTCCACAGGCTGGCAAAGTGTCCACCAACCTTGCAATCAGCACTTTAGCTGTCGAGGAGATGTTGCGCACAATGGTGACCAACGTGCTACTGCTACCTGATAGGGCACTCATTATAGAAAATGAGGCCAACAGGCCTATGATTAGTAGTCTTAAAGGGGTAGGATTGGACATGGCCACGCTCCCTTGGGAGATGCTCTACCTCGATGGAGTCACCGTGGGAACATAGGGCCCAGGAGATTCACGCTCTGTAGGTGATGAGCAAGCAACGCATCAACATCGAACAGTTGGGCTCCGGCGCAATGAGACAGTGGAGCAGAATAAGTAGATTATGCAGGTGGTAGAGGAATCCTACTGGATGGTTCTAGAGTTGGACATTCAGGTAGAAGAACTGATGGAGGCATGTGTCCGTAAATTGGCCACAGGGGTGCATGATGCTCAAGCAGAAATGACCAGGGTTTAGATGCAGCTGCACCTGGAGATCACAGAACTATAGTTGAAGGCTCAGCTTTCAACTCCACTAGAGATCAGGGAATAGCGTAGCACCACTCTTATAATAACAATGGCAGCAGTTGACAATGTAGTGGTAGACTGCATGTAGCTTTTCAAACAATCATTCGATGTCCTAATCACCCTGTAGGAGGACCCAAATGTACAGCGCCTAGAGATAGAGGTATGTGAGCTCCAACAGAGGTATGACGAGGTAAAAGGGATCGCATAGATGGTTTCCCTTACATAGAGGATTGCACAGATGCAGGGGGCAAAGGCACTCAAGGAACAGGTGGATGTCGCTCGGCACAAAGAAGCAATCTTAAAAGCACACCTACAACCATGGATAGATGAGGCTTACGTGATCAAGCCCTCCATTGAAGGAAATCTCGCAAAACTGTAGGCAGCTCAACAGGATATTCAGAGCATAAGTTTAGCAGCAGTTACTGAATGACACATGGAAGAAGTCCAACAGGTGGCTATTCAATAAAATGCCAAAGTTGTAGTGATACAAACATGGCTTGTTGGTCTTCGCGCTAAGATCTCCGCACCAGCAGAGTGAATCGAGGGTGAGTCACGATGTTTTTGTTGGGGGCGTGTTAGGCACAAGATCCCCCAAGGGCAGTTTTGGGGCCTAAAGCCCATATTTTGGTCCAATTTTTTAATCCAAGTGTAAAGACTCCACATTTTGTGGTCATGGAGCGCATAGTTGTTAAAGATTCATATGGTTGTCTGCCTTTATTTTGAAAATGTAATGTCAGCTGTAAAAGATTTACCCATGGCCAGTAGGCCATGGATTGTATAAATAGAGCTAAGCTCTAAGTATTCAAAGGAAAGAGGAGAAAGAATCAATGATTTAACATGTATGAGAGATAGCTCTGAAGTAGAAGTCTAAGTTTTGGATCGTAGTATAGGTAGAGGCTCTACAACTGAGTGTGCAGAGACCTAGAATTCTGCAGTTGAGTGCGGACCCCTACAGCTGAGTGCGCAGCGTGGGTCGAGTCTGTAATTGTTTGGAATTATCAATAAATCGAAGTATTCTACAAGTTCCACGCCTTTATTTCCTATTTATGCATCTATTATATTGGGCATAAATTTCACTTATAATGCTTATATGATGCATGAATGTATGTAAATGAATTAGTTAAGTGAACACAAGTAAGAACATCCATTTACGCGAAGCTAACTAAGATCTGTTAATAAGATAATTAGGACACTTAAGGTAGTTGGGAAAATATCACAGTACATTGTCCTATTAGCATGAAAGCATATCAACCCCAGGTTAGGACTGTGCGAAAGCTGATTTTGCTGTTTCGCAAAGGTGTTGAAGGACAAACAGAGGGTTAAGCAGCCTATGCATAGGTAGGTATAGTTGGGATAAACCGACATCACATCCATCTCAAGGGTGCGGAAACTTGGTTTGAGCATCCCCCCATACTGCTTTGGGTGACACATCAGTCGACGCTCTGTGGGTTGATGCTGAAAGGGCCAGTAGTGTAGGGATTTGTTTAACTAACTAATGCTAAACCTAGATCAGGCCTCCACAAGCCAACAACCTTTAAATAAATCTCATATGGAAAAAAATCTCTTTATACCATGCACCTTTGTTTTTTCTCAAAAGAAAAAAATCACTTTATTAACCTCTGCAAACCCTTATATAAACATTTTAACAAAACCCTTTTTTAATAAGCCTTACAAAACCATTTTAAAAATACTTTATGAGCCACTTTATGAAGATCTCCTTTTAGTGTTGGAAATAATACTGATAGGGGGCGTGAATCAGTATTATCACATCAATAAAACCTTTTCATTTCCATATTTAGATTCATATATGCTACTTCCATAACTTCTTATGATTCAGTTAGTTGATCCTTAATGAGTGCATTAGAACATTATCAACCATATTAATAGTAAACAGGTG
>APFE030743883.1:1399-15798 GCA_000404065.3 Pinus taeda
TTTGTTTAATTTCAATGTTTTCTACTGTCTAAAGAGAATTCAAAGTTATTGTTTGCTCTCTTTAGCTCTCTTTCTTTCATTCCTGACCATCCATTTCAGTTAAAGGCATCAACACTGTCTCCTACCTCGCCCCAAGGAACCCCCTGCAGAAACTGTGTCCAATCTCCGCACCCAAAATTGCCATCCCCTCAATTTGCCACCAAAAACCCTAAAAAACCCAAATCAACCCTTTTGATCAGTTTACTAGCCTAAAATCCGTGTTACCTTATTGGTCTTCTCATCTATTAGAGATTTTACGAGATTGACCGGAGAGAGCCTTCTCCTGCCCCGTAGGGCTAGCTACGAGGCTAAATGGTTTGATGTAGCCTTGAGGTTTGCCTTTTTCAGCCTGAGGTGAAATTTCAAGCGCTAACAGAACCATATCTTAAGTGGGACCCTACTCAATGTTGGCCTATGCCTCAGCAAACATAGGTGGTCTGCATAGAAAAACGATTAAATCTCTAGATTCATATGAAATGGCACAACATAATGCAATATTAAAATTCGATACATAGAACATGAACTATATTGATTGGGAAAAATTAAGAACAAAGTATATTCACTTCCTACACTTTAGAGTGCTAACATATTTATACAAAAATTAAATCTTTAATTTATAAAATATCACAATAGTAGTTTTCTTTGTGAACTAAACAAGGCGAAAAGTGAAATGAGCTTAAAAACTAGCCAACTTTTCCAGCACTCTATTAACATTTCTCTTAGGTCCCTATACTACTAGTGTAACCCCTTATTGTTATTAGGACAACCCCCTTATTATATTTTTGTGCCCATGTAGTCCCCATATTGTTATTATTGTGCCCCATAGAAGCCCACTATTGTTATTATTATGCCCTTACATTATTATTGTTATGTCTGCTCTAATTATATTATGACTCCTTAGACTCCTATATACAGAAAGGAGGTCTTATCATTTGTATCATCCAATAATTGTTCATTTATGTAATTTAAAGGAGGTTTCCCCTCGAAGAGGCTAAATACTAAGGTGTTGATATATCTTTTCTATCATTTTGTGAGCTGGTTTCATAACATTTGGTATCAGAGCTTTAGATTCTAGGTTTTCGCTGCTCGAAACAGGTCATCATGGAATTTTCGCTATAAATTTTTTTCTATGATGTTTCAGAAGCTAAAAAAAAAGCCCATTTGAGAAGAAGTCTTGTGGAATAGTGCATCTAAATTTCAGAGCTTGTCTCGTTATATTTTCTGAGATATTATCTGAGGAAGTTATAGTTTTTGCAAGCTCCAAAATTTCATCTAAAACAAGTCATCGTGGCATTTTCACTATATCTTTTTGGCTACGAAGTTTCAGAAGCTAAAACAATAACCCATTTGAGAAGAAATCGGTCTAAACCTTGGGTCCAAATTCCAGATCTTGTCTCACTATATTTTTGGATATATGATCTGAGGAAGTTCGGGTTTTCACGGACTCCCAAATTACATCTTAAATAGATGACCTTGGGAAAATAGTCATAAATTTCTCTCTGAGCATCAGATGGAAATTTCGTAAGAATTCACAGAAATAGGACAGAATGTAGTCTTTTTTGTATATTTTTAAGATCTAAATGTCAAAATAGTGATACATGGCACGTCATACAAGTTCGTTACTCTGAAAAGGTGTATAATCATGTCATCTTGGGAGATTGTGCATAACTCTTTCTTGGAGAATCCAATTTTGCTCAGAATAGTGGCATTGGAAAGAGGACGCAGATGGCTACCATAGGTCGCAATTTCAGAACTTAAAGATCTGAAAGTACAAAGTTACAGTTGTTTCAAGATCGAGCTCCTAAAATCAAGAAAAAGCGAGATGAGGAAGTTTGTTGGCAAGGATCTGGTAAATTGGATACTACAGATGGAGAAATATTTTGATCTACATGGTGTACCACTGTTACAAAGGGTATGTATTGCATCTTCATATTTAGAATGGGATCAATTTTTATGGTATAAAGGGCTTTGTTCTCGTAAACAACTTGTTACATGGTCAATTTTCATGGAGGAAATGATAGCACATTATGAGGATACAAAGAGCAACACCTTCTTTAGAGCAACACCACAAAAATTGGAAGAAAAAAGAGAAAAAGGGCTTTGTTACAAAGTGGAAAGAAAAATTATGGCAACAACAAAGTCTACCCCTCACAACTATAAATATGCAAGTGTTGTTTCTCCTAGCCTTCCACAACCTACAAGGTTTACACCACAACAATTGGAAGAAAAAAGAGAAAAAGGGCCTTGTTACAATTATGATAACAAATACATTAAAGTTCATAAGTGTGCTGAGAAGAAATTATTTTACATTGACTGTGGAGAGGAGGAAGAAAAGGATCAAGAAACATCAAAAGAAGAGTATATACACCAGCAACCAACCCCAGAGAAAGAAGAAATGAATTCGATCATATCTTGTAAAGCATTGGAAAGAATTACCACTCCTAAAACTCTCAAGATAGAAGGACATATCAAGAAGAAAAAGGTTCAAGAAGTGAAATATCACATCGAGAAAGAAGA
Source organism: Pinus taeda (assembly GCA_000404065.3). NCBI lineage: Eukaryota > Viridiplantae > Streptophyta > Pinopsida > Pinales > Pinaceae > Pinus > Pinus taeda. The sequence continues at coordinate 3,956 of APFE030743883.1, forward strand.
AATGAATCCAACCATATATTGTAATGCATTGGACAGAATTACCACTCCTCAAACTATCAATATAGAAGGACATATCAAGAAGAAAAATGTTCAAGAATTGAAAGATCACATCGAGTCTCAAGAAATCAATCTGATATATCTTGTAATGCATTGGAAGAAATTACCACTCCTCAAACTATCAAGATAGAAGGACATATCAAGAAGAAAAAGGTAAGAGTGTTGGTTGATTCGGGCAGTACCCATAATTTTATTGATTGTATGGTAGCCAAGGAATTGAATTGCTTCTTATATCCAGCACCAGAGTGTCAAGTGATGGTTGCAAGTGGAGGAACTAGAAATTTCTCTAGAAAGTGCCATAATATCAAGCTATCCATGGGAGAATATGTATTGAATAGCCCAATGTTTTCCATTCCAATGGGTGGTGTTGATGTTTTATTAGGAGTCCAATGGCTACAATCTTTGGGTAAGATAACTTTTAATTTTCAAGAACTTTTCTTGAATTTTTTTGGGAAGGAAAGGAATTTGAATTGAGGGGTATTGAAGGAACACCTGGAAAGATAAGCAACTCTAACAGCATGACAAAGCTTCTAAATAAATAACAACAGCATGTAATTGCACAATTATGTTCACTGGAGGACCCCACATCGAAATCATGTAATTCTCCAGATCTCCAAAACGTTTTGGACAATCATTCCAAGGTATTTGAGACTCCCAAAGGCTTCCCACCTATTCGTGATCATGATCATGATATTCATTTGATTCCATGAAGTGTTCCTCCAAACATCAAGCCTTACACATATCCATTTGCCCAAAGGAGTGGGAACTCATTCAAAAGTTGCAGAAGGTCGCAGTTCAAACAATATTGCCAGAACTTTACGAGGAAGGAAAAATAATATTGGAACCTAAAGAATTCATAGAAATAAGAACTCGATAGCTACGAAATCGATCAATTTTATAGTATCTCATCAAGTGGAAGAAATTACCCACTGAATATTCCACATGGGAGGACAAGAATTATGTACAGAAGCATCAAGAACTACTCAAGCATTGAGGACAACACTTTTTGAAGGAGAGGGGCATGTTAGGTCCCTATACTACTAGTGTAACCCCTTATTGTTATTAGTACACCCCCTTATTATATTGTTGTGCCCGTGTAGTCCCATATTTTTTATTATTGTGCCCCATAGAAGCCCACTATTGTTATTATTGTGCCCTTACATTATTATTGTTATGTCAGCTCTCATTATATTATGACCCCTTAGGCTCCTATATATAGAAAGGAGGTCTCGTCATTTATATCATCCAAGAATTTTTCATTTGTGTAATATAAAGGAGGTTGCCCCCTCGAAGAGGCTAAATTCTAAGGTGTTGATCTATCTTTACTATCTTTTTGTGAGCTGGTTTCATAACAATTTATTTCTATTCAAGGTCTCTAACACCTATGCATTGAGCCAAAAATATGAAAGAACCGTGGAAGTTAATATGTTATCAAGACTTCGAACACTTGTGCACTAAGCCAACTATTTGGAGGAATCTCAGAAGTTGGTGTAAATGTGCATCTTGGATATGTATTATTTTCGTGACTGATCGAGATGCTAGTACTTACTTGGAACATATGATATATCACATGTTCTATATAACAGATATATGGTAGTGTTATAACAACCCTCATAGATGGAGGAATCATGTGCACAAGAAGTTTGGCCAATAACCCTGAAATCATATGTGGAAATGCATTGTTTGGTTCTGTCCAAGTGCCTGTGCAAGCTTATCCCTTGTGGTTGTTTAACATGCACACCTAGTATTTATATTTGACCACAAAAAGAACCCCTTTGGAATTGGTCAAAGTGAAATTCCCTTTGTAATATAAAAAGGCTCTTGGTCTAAAATTCACCCTATTGACATTTTGCCAAGGTATATATGGCCATCAAAATTTACGCTATATGTACAAGAAATCCTTGGACACAAAATTAGTCCACCTCAGATTTATTCATTGCAAACCGTAGTATATAATTAAAATTGTAATATGTGTGTGTGCACGTTTCTACAAATCCATACACACCAGAATAATTATTAACATCATTTTAATCTTAATTCAAGAAAAATAAGTAGAGTACTTAAGAAAAGACATATATGTATACTTGTGGCCATGAATAACGAGAGTTATAAGTGATCATAGATGGAAGATGAATTATACTTAGGAAAAAATTAGCATTTTAATGAGAAAAAGGGATTCCAAATGAGGGACTCATCGTCTCCCCCAAACCAAATTGGTTGCTTGTCTCCATGCGGCCTACTCTGTCTTAGTAAGTCCAGTGTGAATGTCACCCCAATTATAAGCTAGGTGACCAAATTCTATTGTATTGTAGTATCCTAAGGTCTTTTCTATTTTTTCCCAATTAGGGTGTTCCTCTTCCTCATCCCACTGAATTAGAGACTTGTAGAATCTCATGGGGGACTAAAGAAGTGGAAAGTGGAAATGAAACCCTATCTGCCTTGAAACATGCCTGAGTAGAGAAAAAGTGTAGAATGTTTCTTGATTAAGGGATAATATGAAATAAGGTAACCCCATGGGATGGATATCCTATAGGAGTATTGAAAATTTTAGCGAGAAAGGGTTCCTTGATTTGTTCCTTAATCATAGGAGCTAGAACGAGTTCCTTCTTATGCATGGCTCGAGTTCCTAAAAAATAGGAGATTCCCTTTATATTATAATGATTTCTTATAATTTAGGAATGATTCCCTAAAAATTAGGATGAGTTATGACGCAATTAATTGATGTGTTAAAATTAAAAGTCGAGTCCTTGATTTTCTAGTGTGAGTTGATTGAGAAAAAACACAAGTGGTTCAATTGAAATAGGGAAAGTTGCATGAGAAGTTAACTCAAGCTAACTCAATAAATCACAAAATCATCCACTAATTAGAAAATTCACTAATTTTAACCATTCAAAGTTCCTTTAAAGTGAGAAACAAAGGCACAAGTTTAATCATTCTTTTTGTTGAGCATGAGTTGGTGAGACCAAGCAATAGGAAGAATGATTTTTTGCATGGAGATTGTAAAAGGAATAGTGTGCAAGAGAATATTGGTCACAAATTGGTATAGTGAAGTAGAGATCAATAGTCTTGCAAGGGTTTCATGCCCAGTTCAAGGAAGGAATACTAGGTTGTTTTCAGATTGAAACAATTATTTTGTAAGAGATCAATTTCTCAATTTTTTCTATCAATAAAATTCTCAATAACAAGCAAAGGGTTTTCCAAGTTGGGTTCCCTAGAAAGATTGGGTTGTTCTATTGTCTGAATTGTGTATTTTTTATGTTCCTATTCCACTTCAAAATACATGGAGAAATTTGTGCCTATATGAAAATAAAATAGTTTCATATTGTTTATATGAGAAATTGCATAATTTTGTGGATTTTCTACATGGTATCCAATCATGGGAACAAAATAAAAATCAACACAAGTTGACTACAAGAATCATAGTTGCTTGGATAGAGATATGAAGCAACCTAAGAATAGTAAGTGTATGGAGTTTTAATGGTTGATTTGCAATCCCTAGATCAATAAAAGAGTTGATTATGTGTGGGCAGTTTTGGAGGTCTTGAGGAGAGTGAAAATAGGGTTGATGTGTCACTAATAATAGGGAATATTTTTGTTCCCTCGTAGCAGCATTCTAGAGCAGCCAAAATCTTGACAAGTGGGCAGTGTTTGAACTTTTCATGTATAGTGGTCATTGAAGGACTAATGAGCTATTAGGAGGCAGAGTTGTGGAGCCCTAGTTCAATGGGTTGCAAATGGACAAACCACTGATAAGAGGATAGATCCAGAAGACCTAATGAGAAGACTTCTTAATGGAGATAGAGGCTTGCTAGTGTCCAGATTTGCGAGCCAAATTTTAGTGACAAAAAAGGATTTGTGATCAAGTATAATGGTGGATGATGGACTTGCAGAACATGGTGGGAAAGAATAGGTCTTCAAAACAAGTTCTACGAAAGAAAGTAGGGAATCCTTCTAGTTGAGAAGGAACAAATACAACAACAAAGAAATCGGTAGTGTTGGAGAAATATCTAGATGGACAAGGTTCTTCCAGGAACACCTCCTCACTAAGAGGGAGTGTTGAAAATTCTAGTGAGAAAGGGGCTCCTTAACTTTTGTCTTGATTATAGGAGCTAGAACAAGTTCCTTCTTGTGCATGACTCGCGTTCCTAAAAATTAGGTGATTCTCTATAAATTAGTATGAGTTCCTATAATTTAGGAATGAGTCCCTAAAAATTACGATGAGTTAGAATGGATTTAATGGATGTGTTAAAATTGAAAGTAGAGTTCTTGATTTTCTAGTGTGAGTTGATTGAGGAAAAACACAAGTGATTGAGTTTCAAGTGGTTGAATTGAAATAGGAAAAGTTGCATAAGCAGTTAACTCATGATAATGCAATCAATCACATAATCATTCCCTAATTAGAAAACTTATTAATTTTAACCATTCAAACTTCCTTTAAAAGGAGGAACAAAGGCATAAGTTTAATAAAAAAAAATTGCGAGCACGAGTTGGTGAGACCAAGCAATAGGAAGCATGACTTTGTGTGAGGATATTTTCAGAGGCAGAGTGTCTAAGAGAAGGTTGTGCACATATTGGTATAGGTTAGCAGAGATCAACAGTCTTGTAAGGGTTTCAAGCCTAGTTCAAGATAGGAAAACTAGGTTGTTTTCAAATTGAAACAATTAGTTTGTGAGAGATCAATTGCTCAGTTTTTTTCTATCAATAAAATTTTCAATAAAAGGAAAAGGGTTTCCTAGTTGGGTTCCCTAGAAAAATTGTGATTTTCTATTATGAAAATTGATTTTTTTATTTATGTTATTATTCCACTGCAAAATACGTAGATAAATTATGTGTCTATATGAAAGGAAATTAGTTTCATATTTTTAATATTGTCAATTGCAGAATTTCATGGATTTTCTAAAAGGAGTGTTGGTAACCCTTTCCAAATATCTTAAGCCACCATAAGAGCCTCTAAAGAATGGGTACATGTAAATTCATGGTACTTTGTAGGAGCATAATGTTCGTTGTGTCTAATAGTAGCAAGATCACTAGGGTCTTCTCTCAACCTTGCTAAGTCATTGACCACAAGACCAGTTAATGGATCTTATCCTTGAACCATAAGTCAAGCTTCTAGTTTTGTTTTTCCATAAAAGTCTAAAGCTCTTTTCCACTAAACGAAGTTTGTGATATAAGACATGAAAGCTCAAAGTTGGATATACCCAATAAAAGGGTTGATGAAGTTAAATAAGTATAATTCACAAATTAAGTTATGGTCTAGTGTGTCTAAATTGTGGTATACTTCAATGAAAGTTTTTGGTTGAATTATTTGATGAGGTTGACTATATCTGATTTTTTTGAACTGGAAAGAGGCCCATAAATCATGTAAGTAAATAGGGTAAACCCTTAAGAGTACCTAGTAGGTAGAAATATCTTCACCAATATCAAAATTTGCTTCTTTCAACCTCTATTCTTTCTTGTATAAGTCTTTCCACTTGGAAATCTGGGTCTTCCACTTTTCCTCTTGACTTACATACATTGAAAACCACCATTTTTTTTTTAATTTTCTATCACTTGTCTATGGATTTCCTTATTGATGATTCATAGGTCAAATGGGTCATCCTTTGCTTCGATTGTGGCATGTCAGGGTTTAGTTGAATAAATGCATAAGTTTTGGCCACGATGTCATCTAAAATGATGTTGATAACATGTTTGGCTTCCTCAATGTACCCTTCATAAAAGTTTTTTCCCTATCTGTAGAATCTTCCTCTTGATATTTAGAATAAATTAGGATGCCTAAATTATTTAACTTAGGCCTGTTTCATTTTAATTTAGCTTTAATCTATTCATTCTTTAAAATCAATTTTTTTTTTTTTTTGAGTAAGGCCTGGTAACTGGGGCTACAGAAATAAACTACTTGGGGTTTATACCCTTACCTTTGTTACACTTGACTTTCCTATATTTTCCATTTCCAATGTCGACCTTGAAGATTGTTGGTAACTCCTCAATAATAGTGTCTTCAATATCCTCTATTTGGGATGGGGCTGCAGTCTCAACATCCTCCTCATACCTAGAATTATGAAATTCCTTTGTAGCAATTTCAGGCACATTAAAGTTTATCTCCCTTGTTGATGTTATTCTCCCACTAAGTCTGAAGTCTTAGGGATAAGAATTGGAAATTTTTCTTTCTAATCATATGGAATTATCGAGATGTTGGTAGGGTAATGACACTCAATTGCAAAAGGGAACTTGGGGAAAGAAAAAAATACAACAACTTAAATCTTGATCTACAATATATACAAGAAAATTGTTATGATGCTTTGCATCACTAACTATGTAGGAAACTTTACCTCCACATATAATTTGACACTTTCTCCCCAAAAATAAGAATTGTAGCGTAATTCATGCCTAATTAAATACATCCTCCCAATTTCACACGCCATGACCTTGGTAACAACATCTAAAAAATTTCAAGTATGTCTACAACTACCACATCCATAACCATGCTCTTTGAAGGAATTTTTGCTAACGATATAACCATATCTTTGATCATACCAATACACTTGATATTTCTAGAGTCAGATGAGTACAAATCATGGTATTTCCTAGTAATATGCAAATCTAACTTCTCCAGTATAGCTTTTGGCATTAAATTGTGAGAAGTTCCAGATTCTTGCATACAATTGTGGAATATAAATTCATAGATATTAATTGTAACATGCAATGTAGCTACAACATAAGAATGTTCCTCCACATGTGGTCCAAACATGACAGTAGTTTTTCATCTTGCAAAGTAAGGGTATCCTGTTGAGTAGCTACCACTAAACATTGTGTTATATTGGCCATTTATTGTTGGTAAATTTGATTTCTTGCCAATTCTATTGAAGGGATAAGAATTTTCACTTTATCTAACTCTTTTTCTAAGTTAAAACGAACTCAAGGCTTTTCTATCCATATATACTCCTCTTTATCTTTGCCCCATTTTTTATGAGGTTTTTAAGATGAAGACCCATGTTGTTTTTCTTTACCTTTACTTTTATCAACACTATTTGCTGTATATGTTGGAGTTTTCTTTGTTCGATTATATTTTTTAACTGGATTTGGTCTTGGCCTTAAATCATACCTTTTATGCAATTCATCTTGAAGAAAAACAAAGAAAATTTTATATTGAGAAGAGACATTTGGATCCATACCTTCTAGCAATATTTCCTTTTGATTTGTGAAATATCAGATGTCATAATCATCTTGTGTTACATAAATCAAGGAAGAATGATCTTCAAAACGATTTATTTCCTCATCCAATGTTCAATAAAACTTCAATTTGGTCATCAATGAACAAAAGGTTTTGAATTGGTTGTTAAGGATTTCTCCTTTCTCTTTGTAATATTTTTGGGTTAAATGGTCTCCAAAACTAATTTGGATTTATGTTTGTTGGTTTATGACACTATATTGGATGAATTATTCCTTCTAACTCCATTGTAGCCATTTTGTTTGAGAGTTTTATCTTCATCTTTTTCATTTCATCTATCTTCTCCTCTTGTTCGTATTTGATTACTCTTGAAGGACAAGATTCTTCTTTTAAGATAATATTTTTCTCTAGGTTCTAGTTTCACTCTGTTTTTACTAGAAGCAACCATATTGGATTATATTTCTATGGTATCATCTTATATTCATTATAGTTTTGTGTATCTTCTTTATTTAAGAATTAAATAAAAATATGAATAAAAAGCAGTAGTAAATGTAAACTTTGCAACTAGAAGAAATGGTTTTAAATATCTACTAGAATTTTATTATGCAACTTGTTAAATATTTTAGTGAAATCAAGCACTGATTCCACACTCTTTCTTTCAATCGCACCAAATTCTATAAAATAGTAAAAATGGTTCCTCTTTTCACTCCAATCCCTTATAAAATTTTGTTCCAAGACATACCATGAAGGAATTGAATTGGCATCCAATTGCCTAAACCACTTTTTGTACATCTCTTTCCATGGATTCAACAAATAACTTGGTATAGACATCATCAACCTCTGTATTCATGTTGTAAACAAAAATAAGAAATTTGTTAAATTTTCTTCATCTATTACTTCCCCTTCTTCATTAAACCAAGGCAGATGTTTTCAATAATTATGTGGAAAATCATACAATTTCTAGGGTAATTGTAATGGAGTATATTTGGAAGCTACTAAATTTGCTACTCCAGCCATTTGATGTTGTTATAAATTTCATTTTTGTAGATTTTTTTATTGTACAAGTTATTTTTGTAAGGCTTGTTATACTTCAAGTGCAATAGGATCGATATGAAATTTTAGCCCCTTATATTTCTCAAGCAAGGTAAGGAGAATGGAAGGAGAAAAGAGTAAAAAGGGTTCTTCAATTTTAACAACATATAGTTTAGCTTCAATAGAATTAGGGGATAACTCTTCTAGGGCTTCAAGTTTCTCAACAAGAATAACACTCTTAGGGGATAATTCAGGAGTTTGGATCTGAGTTTTATCTTCTAAATATTCAAGAAAAGAAAAAAAATATTGAGACGGACCACAAGAGGTAACTTTCTATATTACTCTTAAATTCCTTTGATAAAACAAATTTTATGAATCTGACAATATAGGGATTTCCTCTAGGTCAATATTACTCCTTATGAACTTTTTACAAGGTGCTAGGATTCTCTAGTAGAGTTTGTGAGGTGAAATATATCGCCAACATGTTCCTTGTTCACCAGCAAGGTCTTGTAATAGTCATTGTCCCAAGGAAACATATCTTTGTCACTTTGATGCCCTGCAAAGTCACCACTTTGTTGGTGTTCCTTGAGGTGGTTCCTAGCTAGGGAACTATTCCAAAGCACAAGGCTTTGTTTTTAATAAATTATCGAATATAGATTGTATTTAGTCTCAAAGTTGTGGAAAAATGGGTTTTATATGGACTAGTCAATAGGCTATCTTCTAACCAACATAAACACTTATGTATATAAAGAATTGAATGACCTTAACCAATAAACAAATGATCCAATCTCTCAATGAGAAAGATGCATTGAATAACAATCATCAATTATACACTTCAATGGACAATAATTACATGAAATACTCGACATACAAGCTCAACATGAATAGGCATGATAGAAACGATTGAATATAACATAAATATATTTACTTAATAGTGTCTAATGTTATAGAAATTTTGTCAGCAAAAGAGCATACGAAGTAGATTAAAGAGATTGATGAACCAACCTCCATAGAGGAAAAATCAAATGTCGATGATTCAATTTTCACATTTGATCTTATATTCAACAATGATCGACAAGGTGCTATTGAGCACCCGGTGGGTGATGCTCCTCCTCAACAAACTACTAAGAAATATAATTTGAGGAGAAAAGGACCAATGCCTAATCAAGATTTGAGAAAGAAATTTTTAAGAAATATCTTGCCTCCTTGTAATCCTGCCCAAGGCACTCAGAACAAATTCGAGAGAACACAACCTCAGAACAAATCTTTCAAAAATAATAAGAACAAGTTAGTCAACCCTGAGGTATCAAACAAAGTCACGCCACCTACAACTTCAGCACACCCTGCTCAAGATGCAGATATTGATTGCAGTATTCTTTAATACATGAAGAAGGCTCGTGTGAATATTTCCATATTTGAGCTAGCTAAGATTGTAGGGCAACATGAGTTGATCATCCAAGCATTTGCATCTCAACCTCCATCAGGTAAATCTATTTATACTTCTCAAGTGTCGCCTGGTAAGTCTCCTACCATTCTCGAATTACTTGTTAATGCAGCTAACATAAATGCTAAATCCAATTGCCCCACTTTTCTTTTAACTTTTGAGATTTTAAATTATAATGACCATAATTTCCTAGTTTAATCTAGTGCCTCTGCGAATGTCATGCCTTTATTTGTTGCAAACAAATTCAATGCTAAATGGGAAAAGATCAATGCCTGAATAATTCAATTAGATATATATTTAATATATGCGATATGTGAGCCTAATAATGTTATGATTCATTTGTCATTGGAACACAAAGTTCGCCAATGTATTGATATATTCATTGTGGAAATTCCAAAAGTTTATGGCCTTCTTTTGAGTAGGGATTGGTATAGAAAGTTGCAATGATACTTTGCTACATAATGGTCACATTTATGGCTTCTGTACAAGAGAAACAATAATCAAATCCAATTCAAGAATGAACCTTTCATGAAACATACCATCACGACACTTGAAGCTCCTAATGAGTCTATTGGTTATGCGTAGATGATTTTTCAGAAATTGTTTTCTATGAGTTGATCATGGATCTTATCTTGCACAGTCATCCCTTGTACCACCAAATACATAGTTGGAACTTGAAATTCCTTGCAATCCAAACGGGGCTTATGATTTTTGTAACATACATGTAAAGAGTACTAGTGTAGGAACTAACCCTGTTGTTGCTAACATTTGGATTCTGTATTTTTATGGTTCAAAAACGTAGGAGGGTTCTAGAGCTAGTCGTATTTTAATAGGCCCGTGAAAGAACAAATTTCCAATATCATTCCAATTGGAATTTGAGTGAACAATCAACATTACCGAATATGAAGCATTCATTTTGGGTTTAAATAAAGCCATAGACCTCAAGGTGGAAGCGCTTAAGGTAATTGGTGACTCAGAGATTGTTACACGATAGGTATGGAATATTATTCATTGTGTGTCACCTAATTTTAGAAACTACCAGCAAGAGATATGGCGTCTTATTTCATATTTCCAAGTTTTTAATATTAATTATGTTCCTAAAATTCATAACGCAATTGCACACACATTAGCTAGCTTTGTTGCTAGGTTATCACTAAGAGATGTTTTTTCAATTACGAACATGCGCTCTGCTCTCGCCTACTAGGTCAAGACGCTTGATCTCACATTGGCCTTTGACTCTCATCCATGGCCCCTCCAGACGCTTCATTGGAGGCGGCAACCACCCAACAGGCCTTTTCTGCCCTGGTTAAATCCTTACCCCCTTAGCGCCCTCGCCCAACAATCTCTAAGTTTTTAAAGAAGCTAGATGTTATGCAAGAGGCAAACCTTCCTCCAGCTCTTCCTCACATGGCCACTCTTTCATTAGTAGAACGAGGTCTCATCAGACAATTCATTGGCCTCTCGCCATCTCCGAAGATAATTCAAAGATGGGTCGAACGAAACTGGTCTGATAAAATACAAGGCAAAATCTCCATCCGCTTCTGCGGGAAAGGGTATTTCACCTTCCAATTTGAATCAAGAGAAGAAAAGGATCTAATCTTCAGAAATGAACCATATTTCATGGATTCCAGAGGCCTATACCTCAACAAATGGACTCCAGATTTTGACCCCGAATTGGATGTCCCTAGCACTGTTTCGGTCTGGGTTTGGCTCCCTCACTTCCCCTCCATTATTGGGGAGACGATTCAGTTCAAGCTATCGAGAATGCTATTGGAAGATTCGTTAACTGTAGTAAGCCAAAAGATAATATGCAAGCATGTGCTTGCATATGTGTAGAAGTTGATCTAGGCAAAGGCCTTCCTGAGGACATCAAACTCAAAGTGGACGACTAGACCCACATTCAACAACTGGACTACGAGAAGATCCCATTTAAATGCAAGGTATGTCACGAATATCACCATTTTTCCAATCGATGTTCTAAACTAGTTTATGTAGAGAATGTTTCACAAGATGAGCAATGGGAAATGGTCAAGAAAAAGAAGACTACCCCCATCTCCAACGCACACCCTAAAGTTGTCCCTCCCAATCACAATACATCCATCCCATCCACCTCATCCCTCTCTAACTCCTCCCTCCCCTCTCTAG